>CM068744.1:94703520-94881020 GCA_035084275.1 Hydrolagus colliei | reverse complement strand
TAGTGGTATTAATGAATGAATGAATGAATCAATCAATCAAGTCGTGTATAGCTCAGGGGTTGGAGAACCTCGCCTTGCAAGCGAGAGGACCCGGGTTTGATTACCGGGCGGGTCAGGGCGAAACATTCGGCAAGTTTCCCGACTTGCCTGTGTTTACGGTGAGTGAGAACCCAGTTGTTAGTGGATTGGCGGGTTGCTGTTCCGCACGATGATAATGCCGAGAGAGAGAGAGAGAGAGAAACAAAACAATAATCAAATTGGTCATTTCAATCCACAGATATTTGTGTGGAGGGGACGCTGCTGTGCGCCATTGGCTGCTGCGTTTCGCCCACAAATATACACACAATTCACTTTGCAGTATATTCTGCGAAGCGCTTTGAGATTTCTGGAAGACGTGATAAGGCTCTGTGTCAAATGCCAGCATTATTATTATTATTATTATTATTAACGTATATGATCAGTCTTTTGCCTTTTCATTCCTTCATTTCCTCTCTCTGTCCGTCTTCCTTCATCTATCCATTCATTTGTTTATTCTGGTTTCATTGTGAAGTTTGCTTCCATTCGCTCATCCGTCCATCCATCCATCCATCCACCCACCCACCCACCCACCCACCCATGTCCTGATCTCTCAGTATCATCTCAGCACCTCTCTATTTTTCCATCTCCTCTCTTTTCTTTCTCTCTTTCTTTATCTCACTCATTCTTTCTCTGTCTCTCACACTTTCTCTCCCACCAAAAAATATAACTTCCACAACATTCACATGACGTTCCTGGCAGCATCAAAGGGCGATGATTTGATTTTGTTTGTGGAGAAAGACAAGAGAGAAAGACAGTTTGCCGAGAGGGAAAAAGAAAAAAAAGTTTACACAGAGAGAGAAAGAGTTTGCAGAGAAAGAAAATGTTTGCAAAGAGATAAAGAGAAATAAGAGTTTGCACAGAGAGAGAGAGAGCGAGAGAGATTGTTCTAAACCAAACTGCAAAGTGTGGAGAATATAATGGGATTTACTGAAGTCCTAAACTGGTTGACTTGTGGGAGAAGTTAATACAAAAGACCCCTTGTTCGAAGGAGCTGAGAAATTGCCCCGAATCAAGCTGTTGACAAGCCATCCAGGAGCTGGCGTTATGCTTCCACCTACACACACTCTCTCACATACACACACACACTCACTCATGCATACACACACACAAAATCTCTCACTCTCTCGCACACACATATACACTTACTCTCACACTCTCACGCATATATACACACATTCTCTCTCTCTCACACATATATATGCACGTACTCTCACTCATACACACACTTACTCTCTCACACACTCACTCACACACATACACTCTCACTGATACACACACTCTCACTGATACACACACACTCACACACATAAATAGACACATACACTCAAAACACACATGCAACCTTTCACACACACACACACTTTCACTGTCACACACACACTCGCATACACACACTCACTCACATAGTCTCTCACACACATAATCGCTTTCAGATAGATTCACACACATGCACGCACATGCACACTCTCAAACACTCAAACACACACTCACTCACTTACACACACTATCTCTCACATAGTCTCTCTCACAGAATAGCAGGTTGGTCGATAACACAACCAGATCAGGGTGAAACCTTCGGCAAGTTTCCTTACTCCACACACCTGATAATAATCCCTCAAGAAAAAAAACAATAATACTTTTGTCACGCATTCCACGACTGTTTGTGGGGACATTGTTATGCGCACTTGGCTGCCGCATTTCGCCCACAAAATATACAGTCAGTTCACTTTACTTCAGTGTATTCTATGAAGCACTTTGAAACGTATAGAATACGTGAAAAGCACTGAATCAAATGGAAGACGCTCACACACACACGCTCTCTCACACATAGTCTTTGTCACACACACTCCCGCAGAGTCTCTCCCACACACAAACCCACAGTCTCACCCATCCAAACACACATTCTATCATGCATCCGTTCACACAATCTATCACACAGTCCCGCACCCAAATGGCGCCTTGTCACGTCATTGACACAACTTAATGGGCTTCATCGGCTCAACAACGTAAATTCTCTGCTTGTGGGCCTTCCCAACTCTTCCCTCCACAAACTGCAGATTATCTAGAACTCTGTAACTCGTGTCCTCGCCAGCAATAGAACCCAGTTATCAGTTGATTTGTGGATCACTTTAATAATCCCTTAAAAAAATGTGTTCACCCAACCCATGACACTACTGTGCACAATTGGCTGCTGCATTTCACCCACAAAATATATATTCAGTGGAGCTCTTTGAGACGTCTCAACGATGTGATAAGGTGCCATATCAAACGCAAGGATAATTATTATTATCAGGGCTGCAGTTCTGTTGGGAGCCTAAAGACTCCAAAAGGGTTAACGGCAAAGGCAGTAATTCACTGGGAAATCAAAATATGCATTAGATCAAAATATGCAGTTGTAGAAGTTTCGGGATCAATTAGGTTCTCGTGACTGGGAAGGTGTGAGGGAGGGAGGGAGGGGGAGAGGGTGAGGCAGGACAGCAAGTAGAGGCTGGGACAATGTGAGGCAGGTTTTTATTTGTCAGCTGGGCGTTTGACACACGTGGAAACCCATCATTGTACTTAAGAGTTGTCAAAACAGACTGAGAATTCCATTGACGCCACCTACACATGGAAATTCCTGCGTCTGGACTGGAATGTGCTGTCTCTTCCCGGAGGCACCCACCCTTTCTACCTAATCCTGGAGAGTATAAGGGTTGGCGAGAGCGTCAGAGTGTGCGTTTGGGGGATAACTGCTGGAATCTAACCAACTAAACCCACACAATAGCTTCCTATTGAGAGCACTGTCTGGCTAGCTTTCCCGCTGCTTGGTTTAATAGAAATATACAGATTTACAGTGCAGAAGGAGTAATGATTTGGCCTATTAAATCTATAGATCAATCCCGCTATATGTCCCCTATCCCCAACTCCTTCAAGGCAGGATAGTTATGGGTTGCCTCCCAGTGTGAAAGGCACTGTATCAATGTAACTTGTGTTGTGTACAGTTCACAGAATCAATCAAAAAGCCTGACTTGTGGGTGTATAGATCAGGTGTTGACACTGTAATGCCGTGTAGGTGTTTACAATTATCAACCGGATTATAAAATCATTCACGAAAGCAATGGAAAAACATCTCAACAACAACAACTTGCATTTACACAGAAACATGTAATGAATGATTAAAATCTATGATGAAGGAAGGAGTTCTGTTTCAGCCTGTATCGCCCCCTCCCCCCTATCCTGCTCCTCTCCCTTGCTCGGGTCCCAACCTGACAGTTCAGAGCCTTGGGACGTCCTCTATAAATGTAGTTTTATTGTTGTTGTTGTTGTACCCCTATCTACTTCCTCCATTGTGTCGACCTCTACAAGGTCCCCTCTCAGCCTTCTCTGTTCCAGTGAAAAACACACCCAGTGTCTTCAATTTCACTTCTAAGCTTTAGCGCCTCATCCTCGGGATGGTTTGACTAAAACCTCCTCTGCTTTCGCTGTATCTACTTGTGAGATCCTGTGAAGCGCTTTGGATGTCCCCCTGGTTTAAAAGGCACTATACCAAATACAAGGATGATTAGGATGATTTGTTAAGCAATGTTTTGTACAAATTTAGCATTATTCCCTAGGGTTTGTCATCACCATGTCCCTATCAATAAAATCCAGAAAGTGTCTCAGTATTGCTTGCAAGAGTTTACCTCCATCTGACCATAGTAATAATAACCGTTGTGTCTGGTATGGCGCCTTGACAACCCATCAAGTCCTTCACAGGCTATTCTTTTTGAATGGTGTCACGGGATCTTTAACAAGCACAGACAGGAACTCGGGTATCACCTCATCCAAACGATGGCACCTCTGACAATGTAAACCCAGCTTAAGACCATGTGATTCTAAAACTAGCTCGGATAAGGAAGGAGGATTGTTGAACAGTGCTGGAGTTTGCCACTGAGCCAAGCCACCAAGAGTGACTTGGAGTTTGCCACTGAGCCAAGAGTGAAGGGAGGTGACCATATAGGACAGTGGGCAAGGAAAGTACTGAGGTGCGATTTGAAGATGGGTAAAGAGGGGAGCCAAGGTGGAGAGACTGAGGCAGAGTTTGATGTTGAAGTGGTTGAACACACAGCCGCCAATGGTCAAACTGAGGTGACTGGGGACCAAGTGAGGGGGTGGGCACATTTTGAAAGGTTGTGGGCTCAGCCAGGTGTCTGACACATATGGAAACCAACGGAAATAAATACTGCAGATGCTGGAAATCTGAAACACAAACAGAAGTGGCTGGGAACACTCAGCAGGTCAGACAGCATCTATGGAGAAAGGAAAGTGAGTCAACGTTTCGGGTCCATGACCCTTCATCAGAACTGTAAAGTGAATTGACTACACATTTGTGGGCAAAAAGTGGCAGCCAATTACGCACAGCAATGTCCCACAAACAGTCATGGATTGAAATGACCAATTTAATGTATTTTTATCTTGAGGGATTATTATCAGGAGTAAGGAAATTTACCTAAAGATTCGCCCTGTCTGGAATCGAACCCAGGACTCTCGCTGGTAAGGCGAGTGCTCTATAATCACTGAGCTATAGGACTAATGGAGCTATAGGATGCATCCTGCTTACCTAATTCCGGAAAGGATTAACTGCCTGCTCGGGTGGGGGCTTTTCCTGTGGGGAAAGGAATGAGTGAGAAAGAGGAATGAGAAGAGAGAAAGAGAGAGAGTGAGCTCTCTAACTCTCTTACTCTCTGTTCATCTCTGTTCCTTTCTCTGTCTCTCTTTCCCTCTTTTCTGACGAGTGGGAGAGTATGTTCTAATAATAATGATATTAATAATAATCCTTGCATTAAGGTATAGCACTTTTCACATCTTATCGACATCCCAAAGCGCTTCACAGAATATACTGTAAAGTGAATTGAAGGATATTTGTGGGCGAAACGCGGCAGCCAATTGCGCACAGCAGCGTCCCCCACAAACAGTCGTGGATTGAAAATGACCAATTTTTATTATTGTGGTGTTTTTCGACGGAATATTATTGGCGTGCGTGCATGGGGGTGGGGTGGGGGTTGTGTGGAGTAAGGAAACGTGTCCAAGGTTTCGCCTTGATCTGTCTGGATTCAAAGACAGGTCTCACGCTTGTAAGGCGAGTGAGTGCTCTAACCACTGAGCTACAGGAGCTCCAGCATTCTGACTGACTAAGTGACAGCCTCTCTCTTTCTCTCTCCCTGTAGAGACACCATGAAGCGAGGCCGGCCAGTCGGCACAGGGCTCCCGTTGCTCTGGGTGCTGCTGTTGCTGTTGCTTTGCCAGGTGTTATTGGGTGGCTCTGCGGGTTTGCTGCCCGGGGTGGCGAGACGCAGGCTCTCTGAGCAGCGGGTACACAGCTCCGAGCTCGTCCAGGAGCTCCAGCGACGGCTGCTCACTGCCCTGGGCTTCAGCCGGCGGCCGCAGCCCAGCCCCGGTGTGGTGGTCCCGCACTACATGCTGCAACTGTACAGGGAACGCTCCAGCCAGCCCCAACTTCAGCCCCAACAGCCTCAACCCCAACATCAACCATCCCAACACCCCCAACATCAACACCAGCAGCCGGAGCCTCACAGGAAATCCAGCGCCAGCCTTGCCAGCATCGTCAGGAGCTTCCATCACGAAGGTATGAATTGATAGATTCACAGTTATCTCCTTTCATTTCTTCTTTGCTTCCTTCTCTCAATTTCCTTCTCTCCCTCTTTCTTTCACTCTCTTGCCCCCCCCCCCCCCCCCGCCGCACCCACCCTCTCTCTTTCTCTCGCTCTCTGTATCAATCCACCTCCCAGTGACGATAGCATTACTGTATAACATTCCCAAAGGAGATACACACACATACGTGTGTAAATAATACAGGGATACACACACTCGCACGCACCACACATAGCTTGCTGACAAAGTCGAAGCTTTGAGGTTAACTGACTTGAGCTCGGCTGATATTATTTGAACCAATCACTTCCCATTACTGCTTTTCCCATTTGTGGGAGTCGGAAAGTGAGCAGATCTTACAGCACTGTCCTCTCCCAGCGGTCACAGAGATCACAGGAGACACTGAACCCAGGGAGAATAATAATAATAAAAATAGTAATAATAAACCTTGCATTTGACTATATGTTCTGTAAACTGAATCCCTATATATGGTCACTCAATCCACACTGTTTGTGGAATGCCCTCCCTGACCCCAGCTCCAGTTTGAAACAATGACTGTCCGGTGCTTTGGGACGTCCTTCTGACTCGAAAGGCGCAATATATGTGTTATTTTGTTGTTGTGTGCAATTGTTTGCTGCATTTTGTCCACAAAATAAACAGAAAATTCACTTCCCATTATCACAAACGCAGCCCTGGTCAAAGTCTCTAACAACATTCTAAAAATCTGTGATCAGGGCTCTCTTGTCCTCCTTGACCTCTCTGCTGCCTTCGACACTGTCGACCACTCCATCCTCCTACACCGCCTCTCCTCCCAGCTCAATCTCCATGGACCTGCCCTCGCCTGGTTCGACTCCTACCTTTCTCACCGTCTTCACTTTATCACCACCAACCCCTTCTCTTCCAGCCCCCGCACTGTCACCTGTGGCATCCCCCAGGGCTCTGTCCTTGGCCCTGTACTTTTTAACATCTCCATGCTCCCACTTGGTGACATCATCCTCAGACATGGGGTCAACCTATGGAATTCCATCCCGTAGTCCCTCCACCTAGCCCCCTCCCTGGCATCCTTTGAGTCCTGCCTCAAGACCCCCTTCTTCAACTGTCCCATTGGTCACCCCAATTCCCCCTTTCCCTCCATCCCCCACATCCCTGACCCCAGCTCAGATCTGAAACAATGATTGTCCAGTGGCTTGGGATGTTTTTGGATGTGAAAGGCGCTGTCTATACAAGTGTAATTTTGTTGTTGTTGTTTGTTGTGTATTTTGTGGGTGGAACATGGCTGCCAATTGCATGTAGCAGTGCCCCACAAACAATTGTGGATTGAGTGATCACATAATTATTATATTTTGAAGCGATCACAGGGAAATGTGGAGAGCTCCCTGCTCCTGAGCAAGAGCTATTGTCTAATGAGGGATTCCTATTACTGTACATCTGTGTTAGAAACCCAGTGGTAACAATATCACCCAATACACCATGTATGTTTCTACATAAACATCTGTCTGTTTAGGTTTGCGTTTCATGTATTTGACTGGTTGGTTAGACATTAAACCAGGTCCTGCCTGTGTCTGTTCAGGTGGATGTTAAAGATCCCACAACACTTTTGGAAAAGAGAAGGTGTTTCCTCTCTTCCAGTGCCCTGGCCAACAATACCCTGATAATATTGGCCATTCATCACATGGCTATTTGTGGGACACTGTTGTGCGAAAATTGGCTCCCATGTCCGCCCACAAAACACTCAGTCACTACCCCAGTAGATCCTGTTAAGTGTGATAAGACTCTAAACCTTAGGCAGATTTATTCACTCCTCCTCTCTCTGTTGACCTAGCAGTAATTAGGAACCCAGTTGTTAGTCGATTGGCGGATCGCTTTTCCGGTGGTAATAATCCCTTCAAAAAAATGGCAAAAATGTGGTGATGTAATCCACGGCTGTTTGTGGGACATTGCTGTATGCAATTGGCTGCTGCGTTTCTCCCATAAAATACACATTCACTCCGCTTTACAGTATATTATGTAAAGCACTTTGAGACATCTCGCAGACGTGTTGAGGGCACGACATGAAATGCAAGCATCATTGTTATATTTCGTATTATTAATGGTGAGACTTGCTCTCTTTGCTTCAGAAACTCTGGAGGAACTGCCGGGTGGCGGGGCAGAGAGTGTGCGCAGATTTTTCTTCAACCTGGACTCTATCCCGGCCGAGGAGTTGGTCACCTTGGCCGAGCTGAGGATCTTCCGTCAGGAGGTGGGAGAGTCCAACACCAACGCCAGCTTTCACCAACGTGTCAATGTGTATGAGATCGTGAAGCCCCTGGCAGGGGCCGAGATGGGCAGGGAGCCAGTCACACGCCTGCTGGACACCAGGCTGGTGACCCAGGCCCAGAGCAGGTGGGAGAGCTTTGATGTGACCCCAGCAGCTTCTCGCTGGGCGTCCCACGGACAACACAACCATGGGCTGGTGGTGGAGGTCCTCCACTCCGATGGCGAGCACTCCTGGCGGCACATTAGGATCAGCAGGTCCCTGCATCAGGACGACAGGACCTGGCCTCAGATAAGGCCCCTGTTGGTGACGTACAGCCATGATGGGAAGGGGCAGAGCCTGGAGAAGAGGTTCAGGCGCCAGGCCAAACACAAGCCGAAGAAGAGACTGAGGACAAGCTGCAAGAGGCACACTCTGTACGTGGACTTCAGAGACGTGGGTTGGAACGATTGGATCGTGGCACCTCCTGGCTACCATGCCTTCTACTGCCAGGGCGAGTGTCCCTTTCCCTTGGCCGATCATCTCAACTCAACCAACCACGCCATCGTGCAGACTTTGGTCAACTCAGTGAACGCTAACATTCCCAGGGCCTGCTGCGTGCCCACGGACCTCAGTCCCATCTCCATGCTGTACCTGGGTGAGCACGACAAAGTGGTGCTCAAGAACTATCAGGATATGGTGGTGGAAGGCTGTGGGTGTCATTGAACCACAACCATTATCACAGGAGCACATGGAGAGAGAGAGAGAGAGAGAGAGAGAGAGAGAGAAACCCAACTTGACACTTTACTGTTTCCCAATGAAGACCCTATTTATATATAAATATATATATATATATATAAAAATAACAGGATCGGAACGTCTATTTTGAAAATATATTTATGTCCGCCGCCTTTTTAAAGAAAAGAAAGAGAAATTGGGAAAATAAATATTTTAATCATAGAGAATTATCCCTTTATAAATGATGTTTTAATTATATTTCAGATGAACATGTTTATATATGGGCTCAATCCCCCAAACCCCCCCCAACCCTCCCCCAACACATGAAGAATAATGATTGGATTTCTTATGTTGTATTTATTGCTATTATGTAACCACTTTTTTAGAAAATAGCTCATTTGTATTTATGTGTAATCAAAAGATAAACATAGGGTATTTTTTACATCATCCCTCAATCTAAATCTGTCTGGATTGTGTGTGCGTGTGTGTGTGGTGGGGGGAAAAAAAACATTAGGATGAATTTGTTTCTCTAACACAGAGAGTGAGAGAGAGCTACAACAACAAGTTCAATTTATACAGCGCCCTCCAACGCCGGATGGCGTCTCGGAGCGCTTCACAACAATTGAGCTGTTTCCGACAACATGTACACACTTGAGTCGTGCTGTTTCGAAGGGGTTTCTGACTCGTGGCACATTAAAATGTTTGGCATAGCTATCTTGAGAAGCTTTACCAATAATGAGATGAAGGCTTTAATGAATGGAATGCACACAGAATTAATCGCGGCAAGGTTCTCAACACAAACCAACGAAACCGTGTGGGAAAAATGAAGGTGGTGGAGCTCTGTAGCGTAGTGGTTAGCTAGGGAATCCATGTTCAATTCCTGGGCAAGTATGAAATCTTTGGCCAGGTTTAATTCTCCATATACACACACACACACATATGTTTACCTAGCAGTAACTAGCCACACAGTGGTTAGTTGATTGGTGGATTGCTTTCTGTGGGGTAATAATCTCAAAATAAATAAATACAATTTGGTCACTCAATCCAGGACTGTTTGTGGAACATTTCTGTGAGACACTGGCTACCACTACTACATAGTCACTACACTTTACACTATATTCTGTGAAGCGATTTGAAATGTCTCAATGATGTAAGAATTTATATCAATGCAAAGATTATTATTATAATATTCCTCACCATTTCATAACTTAAGTTTTTTCAAGATACATCTCAAAAACGTACCTCTTTAACTGTGGTTTTGGTCATTTTACTCCTGTCCCTCGGCTCACACCCCAGAGTGGGAGTTCAGCCAGAACTGTATATGCATTTTTAAATGAGAAAAGTGCTGTATATATATATATATATGATGGTAATCCTTGCATTTGATATAACGCCCTGTTACGTCTGTGGGATGTCTCAAAGCACTTCACAGAGTTTACTGTAAAGTGAATACACTGTGTGTTTCGTGGGTGAAACGCATAAACCAATTGCGCACGGCAGTGACCCACATAGAGTCATGGATTGAATGACCACATTTTTTCTAAAGGAATTATTTATTCCCCCCCACCAAAAAAAAGTGATCCACCGATCAAGGAAAGTAAGGAAGCTTGCTCAACATTTCTCCTTGCCCGAAAAGTAAATGTAGATCAGCATTATATTGTGAATAGATTAGACACAACATTTGTAAACATTTTAATTTAAATTCACACAAATAAAATTAACTCTTTTGGAAGCCTCTCTAAGAGAACAGTACATTATAGAGGCACAGCATCAATACTTTTACTCATGGAGATGTAGAGTATTAATTAGTAACCTATGAGAATCCTATCCCACTCAACCACACATATACCACACACATGCACACGGATACGCACGTCTAAACACGCGAGTTAACCCCAGGAACAGAGTTGGGAGAAACCCACAAAGGACTCCTTAAGGTGCCCAAGAAAAGTCAATAATAACAATAATAATAATCCTTGCATTTGATACAGTGAGTTGAGACATTTTTGAGACATCTCAAAGTGCTTCACAGAATAAACTGTAAAGTGGATTGACTGTTTTGTGGGCAAAACCCGGCAGCCAACAGCAGTGTCCCACAAACAGTCGTGAAAAATTACCAATTTATTATTTTTTTAAGGATTATTATCAGGCATGTGGAGCAAGGAAACTTGCCCAGGTTTCGCCCAGCCGGGAATCAAACTCAGGTCTCTTGTGTGCGAAGTGAGTGCTCTAACCATGGACCTACAGAACTCCACTGTCTAGACCCAAGTTCTACTCGTGCACTCAGGAAAGAAAAGGGAGTTTCTCACCCTCTCTCTGCCCCCGCTCCCCCCACTCTCCACAATCCCCCAGATAAAATCAGTCACTCAATTCACGGCTATTTCTGCGATTGTGGCGTTGCGTTAATAGGCTGCCGTGTTGAGCACACAGTCACTACATATTACGGTACATATATACACAATAATCAGAATGTTCCTTGCGTTTGATAGAGCTCCCTATCACTTTGTTGACGCGTCTCAAAGGGTCTCACAGGATGTGAGCTGCAGCTTTCCACACAACTCTTTAATATCAGCCCAAACCAATGGTGTATTTACTGACTGCAGGCTGGGCTGGAGTTTGCTCAAAGCTTCTCATTTCATTCACTCCTACAAACTCTCCGTTGCCCTCGCTTACTTACGTTCCTTCATATGGTCTAAAGTCAAGTTGGTAATCCCAGCTGACCACAGGAGGAGACGTGAGGCGGTGTGGAATTACTGAACCCTTTGCCTCCATTGATTTCAGTGGGTGGGAGACTGCTCCAAGGTAAAGTTCACTCAGAGTCTTGACAAATATTTGAAAGGGGAAAGCTTACGTGAATGAAATGCTAAATTTCAAAGGGTGAGTTTCACTTCCTGATGAAAGTGTGTCTGTTGCGAGTCTTAACGGTTTGTTTCCATTGGTGACTGTAAAAACGTTGCTTTAATCCCTGCGTGGAAATTCTACCCTCATCCAGCCCAAAGATCTCCTGCCGTCTTATTACTCACACATAACTTTCCTATCTACTCAGGGCATTCACAGTATTTAGGTTCCAACCGTGTGCACTTACACACTGCACACTCTGTGTTGCAAGTTGTGTTACAGCACAGTGTATTTGTCTGTGTGTGTCTGTATGTGTGTGTGGGTCTGTATGTGTGTGTCTGTCTCTGGATGTGTTTGAGTGTGTGTGTGCTGTGTTACTGTCTCTGTGTATCTCCATATGTAAGTGAGCGAGTATGTGGGTGTTTCTGTATGTATCTGTGTGTGTGTGTGAACATGTCTGTGTATGAACATGTCTGTGTCTGTCTGTTGCAAGTTATGTATTAAGTCTGTGGAGTTTGTAGCTGAGTGTCACATCGCAAGCGATAGATCCTGGGTTTGTTTCCAGGCGGGGCGAGATGTTGGGCAAGTTTTTTGTATTTTGCGTTTTGAAATGTTGGGCAAGTTTTCTTACTTCACACACCTACCTCTAGGAACCCGGTTGTTAGTCAATTAAAATATCACTTTTCCGGGAGTAAAAATCCCTTTAAAAAAAAATCCAGTTCTCAATCCACGACTGTTTGTGGGGACGCTTGTTGTGCGCCATTGGCTGCCACATTTCCCCCACACAATATACAGTCAATACACTTCACAGTATATTCTGTAAAGCACTTTGAGACATCTAGAAGATGTGATGAGGTGCTGTATCAAATGCATAGGTTAATTATTAAGACAATTAAAAATGCAAATTGTTGTTATTAACGCAGTCTAAGTGCAGTAACATTCTCTCTGTGTACAGACTAAAGCCTGGGGTATGTGGCTTGGTGTAGGAAGAACAGACTTTTATCTCTGTTGAAGAGGAGAGTCTTGAGACAGGATGTGAAGGAGGCCAGGGAGGGGGTGAGGCGGAGGGACTGCAGGATGGAGTTCCAGAGGTTGGGGGCAGAGTGGCTGAAGGCTCACCCGGCAATGGTGGGATGGGTGGGTCGGGGGACGTGAAGCAGGCCGGAGCCTGCTGAGACGCCTAATGCATGAAGGCGTTCGCATGAGCAAATAAGGAGAGCCTCGTTGACATTCAACTGTAGAAAGTTACAGACTGACAGAAACACACACACACACACACACACACACACACAGATACACTCACACAAACAGACATACACACATAATCATTCATACACAAAGACCCATATACAAACACACATTCACAGACACACACAGATCAACACACAGACACGTACACATACAACCACACACATATGTACAGACACGTGCACACATTCAAAGATCCACACAGACATTTGATACAGGGCCTTTTATGTTGGAAAGACAAGGCATTTTCTGTACAGTGGAGTGACTGTGTGTGTATTTCTAGGTGAATGGCGGCAGCCAGTCAGGTCCCGCAAACCAGCCATGAAGCGAGTGAGTGATTTCATGCGGAGGATTGCTGCCCAGGAACCTGTTAAATTAACAGAATACTGGGAACCCCCGCCCTCACACTGTGTATATTTCTCCTTTTCAGATATTTATCTAATTCCCCCTTAAAAGCCAACCCACATTCTGCCTCAACCACAGTAACAGGTCAGGTGTCCCACATCCTAACAAGCCTCAGTGTGTGTGTGTGTATGTGTGTATGAGCCACATATTCCCCCCTTAACCTCTGCCTTCTTTTGGTGATTACCTTCAATCTGCAGCCTCTGATGTTTGCTTCTCAGATGTTGAATCAGTCAGTGTACAGGTGTCAGTCTACACGTGACAGAGCAGGTCAAACCTGACTCTTTTAAGACCAAACGGCTAGCGTAAAAAGGTCTGTGAGAGTCTTTGGCTAATTTGTTTGGTCAACACACGGAAACCCATCACCGTAATTAAGAGTCTCCAAACCAACCTGCATCCCACTCACACATGGAAATCCCAGGGATAGATTGTTAGAATGGAATGCACACTCTCTCTCCCTAGAGTGATGCATCTGGCATCCCTAATTCCAGAGAATACTAGGAGCAAGTTGTCAAGAGCCAAGGCTTAGTGGACTCCAGAGTCTGCGTTGGGGTAACTGCTGGAGTCTAACTAGTTGAAACCGCGTAACTTTCCATTGATATTGCTGTCTAGTAAGCTTTCTTGTAGCTCAGTGGATAGAGCACTTGCCTTGCGAGCGAGAGACCTGGGTTCAATTCCAAACAGAGCAAAATCTTGGGCAAGTTTCCTCATTCCACACAACTGATAACAATCCCTAAACAAAACAGTAGTCAATTGGTCATTTCAATCCAAGACTGTTTGTGTGAGGGTGGATGCTGCTGTGCACAATTGGCTGCCTTGTTTTGCCCACAAATATACAGTCAACTCACTTTACAGTATATTCTGTGAAGGGCTTTGAGGTGCCTAGAAGACATGAAAAGCCACTGTACCAAATGCAAAGATTATTATTATTATTTGCTGCTGGTTGTGCAGCGAGGACAAGGAGGTTACACATTCTGATCTAAAGGGTCAGGTGATTCAAACTGGACAAGCAGCGGGAATAATAATGACTATTGTCATTGATTCAGGTATGTTCTGTGCAGCAGATAGGCCCCCAAAATATAAGACCAAGGTTGGTATGAAGTGGTAGATGTGAAAATGACAGACACAGATTCTTTCAGGGTGAAAAAGAGCTGCGTGGGCTGACTTCCTGCCCCCAGTTTCTGGTCTGTCCTTCCAAGTTCTGCCAATCAGCCAGTCTCCATGTTGCTGTCAGCAGCAGTGAGAGCCATGGATCACTGTGAATACCTGTCACCAAGAGGCTCTGCTGAGATAGAATAAGTACAGTCAGGAGATCTACCTATAACAATAATGATTGCATTTGATATAGCACTTTTCACGTCTTTTAGCAGCTGAAGGCTCGTCTGCCAATGATGGGGCGAGTGGGTCGGGTAACATGGAGCAGGACGCAGCCCTCTGAGAGGAGGGAATGGACAGGTTTGTAGGCGTTTAGAAGGTTGCATAAGTAGGGTGGGGCAAGGTCAGTAGCGTGAAGTGACTGTGTACTTGTGGCCGAAACTCCATAGTCAATTGCCCAGGGTGCGAGATATGTGCAAGAAGGGTGCGAGGGACAAGCTGGAGGCCAGTACCAGTCGAGTGCTGAGTGACCAACTTATTATTATTTTATTTATTATTTACACCCGGAATACTCTACAGAACTTCGAGAATTAACCAATGCTGTTAGCTATTGATCAGAGCTGACTAATTCTCATTCCATTCTTAAACCAAAGGATTAGCCTTTTGGTAAAGCCCTTAATTATTTTTTACTGAACAAATACTTTCCACATTTGCAAACAAAGTTGAGCCGTGTTTTTAGAGCCACTTTACGAGCAATTACTGTCAATTAAGCACTCAATGGTTCACTTCACATTATTCTCAGCATGTGCTATTCAACACTTATGCCGGATGTTTACAATGGAGACTAATAATGTAGTGGTTAACACTCTCGCCTCAAAAGCGAGAGGACCTGAGTTTAATTTGCGGGTGGGGCAAAACCTTAGATGAGTTTCTTTACTCCACACGCACCTCTGTTTACCAAGCAGTAAGAAGGAACATTATTAGTCGATTGGTGGATCTCTTTGACCATGCTCACAGTCACCACCTGGTTGAATGTCAAACTCCGCCATTATCAAGCACTCCGAGACACCCGCCCAAGTGAGACGTTGTATAAATGCAAATTGTTGTTGTTTCACCTTTAAAGCCCTCCATGACCTTGCCCCATCCTACTTTTACAACCTCCTAAACCCCTACCAACCTGTCCATTCCCGCCTCTCAGAGGGCGCCAGCCTCCTCCATGTTCCCTGACCCACTCGCCCCACCATTGGTGGACAAGTCTTCAGCCACTCTGCCCTCAACCTCTGGAATTCCATCCCGCAGTCCCTCTGTCTCTCCCCCTCCCTGGCTTCCTTCAACTCCTGTCCCTCCTCCCGCCTGACTCGCCTGGGCCGAGTCAGCTTCACCATCCTGGGAGCTGCTGTTCTAAACCGGAAATTGGACACAAAGAAATGTGGATTGGCACAGAGCTGGAGTATGGAAAGACTAGGGAGCTGGCTGGCTGGTTGGCCAGATTGATCAGGTGCAGCCAAGTGACGAAAACCCTGCGTCATCTTATTGCTGGTCCCTGGAGCTGCTGCATGTGGAATAAAAAGAAAAGCATTTGTTAATAAAGTGTTGGATCAACATTTGCAAAGATTCCTCCCAGGGACACTGGCCAAGTCCTGACAAACACTGGACTGATTCGTCCACTCAGTAATAGATCTCCTCCCAGTCTGACAAAGGAACTACACAGTCACGGCGAAGGCTGGTATGACATCATGCCATAACGAGGGCACCTCTCCGACAGCCCTCGAGCACTGGAAGCGAGCTTTGTCAGGCTACTCTCATCTTCACGTGTTGTCGTTTGTGGCTGCGGAGGTTCTGCTGTGCTGGGAATCCACCCTTGGACAATCTGTCACTCACCGACCCGCTGAAAGCACCTCTCTTCACACTGCCAAGCGGTGGCCCCCGTCATAAGCAAACAACTTGCCCACCAGCTGGCTGCTGAGGTGTTACGTCACTGCTCATGTGACTGGAAGCCTGGCCCAGGCACCGGGAAGCAATCAAACACGCACTTATTCCAACTGGAATTGAGAATTCCTTTACTTTACTTGTGTAGTCCTGCAGCTCAGTGGTTAGAGCATTCGCCTTGGATGCAAGAGGACCTGGGTTCAATTCCTGGGCAAAGCAAGGCAAGGCAGGACAAAATGTTCAGCAAAATTTCTTACTCCATGCCTCTGTTGACCTTACCAGGAAGTAGGAATCTGCTTTTTACACGATCAATTTGTGGATCGCTTATCCGGGTGTAATAATCCCCTCAAAAAATTAAAAGAGAAAATAATAATTTGGTCACTTCAACCCACGGCTATTTGTGGTCCACTGCTGTGTGCAATTGGATATTACATTTTGCCCACAAAAATACAGTCAATTCACTTTACAGTATATTCTGTGGAGCGCTTTGAGACGTCTCAAACAACAACAACAACTTAAACTTATAAAGCGCCTTTCATGTCGGGAAGACGTCCCAAGGCACTGCACAGGAGGCGTGTGACCCGAGCTGGGAGGGGAGTGTTCGGGAAGGGGTGAAACACGTAGGGGAGATCGAAAAATTTGGGGGGGTACAAAAGGCACGGTTGAAGAGGAAAGTCTTCAAACCGGCCTTGAAAGAGGAAAGGGAAGAAACAAGGCAGAGGGATTGGGGGATGGAATTCCACAGGGTGGGAGCGGAAAAGCTGAAAGCCCGGCTTCCAATGGTGGGGCGGTTCGGGCGGGGGGCTTGGAGCAGGCCAAGATCTGCTGAACAGAGGGACCGCGTGGGCTTATAGGGGGGAAGTAAGTCGGTTAAGTAGGGCGGGGCAAGGCCATGTAAGGCCTTGAAGGTGAGGACGAGGATCTTGAACTCGATCCTCTGGAGGATGGGGAGCCAATGGAGACGGGCGAGGGTGGGGGTTATGTGGTCGCGGAGGCGGGTGCGGGATAGTACACGGGCTGCAGAGTTTTGGATGACCTGCAGCCTGTGAATGGAGGAACTGGGGAGGCCGACGAGGAGAGAGTTTCCGTAGTCCAGCTGTGAGGTGATGTATGCGTGCACGAGTGTTTCGGCAGTGTGGGGGGTGAGATAGTTGCGGAGCCTGGCAATGTTGCGCAGGTGGAAATAAGCGGTGCCGGTCAAGGCACGGATATGGGGGAGGAAGGAGAGTTTATGGTCGAATGTGATGCCGAGGTTCCTGACTGGTTTTGTGAGGTGGAGAGTACAGCCTTGGATGTTGAGGCTGGCAGCGCCCGATGTGCGGAGGTGCTGGCTTGAGCCAATCAGGAGGGCCTCGGTCTTACTCACGTTCAATTGCAGGAAGTTGTCCCTCGTCCAGGACTCAATGTCGGACAGACATGCTGTCAGAACATTGATGGTCTGGGGGTTGAGGGATGAGGCAGAAAGGTACAGCTGGGTGTCGTCCGCATACATGTGGAAATTTACCCCATGTTTGCGGATGACATCGCATTAATATACATTAATGTATATTAAAAAGAGCAGTGGTCCCAAAACTGATCCCTGGGGGACGCCACTGCACACTTCCCTCCAGTCTGAAAAGCAGCCACTCACCACAACTCTCTGCTTTCTGTCTCGCAGCCAGTTGTGGATCCACGCTGCCACTGTTCCTTTAACATCTTGGGCCTCTATTTTCCTAATAAGCCTCTCATGGAGCACTTTGTCAAATGCCTTTTGAAAGTCCATGTAAACTACATCAACTGCGCTGTCCTCGTCCACCCATTCTGTTACCTCATTGAAAAATTCTATCAGATTTGAAAGGCAAGATTTGCTTTAACAAATCCATGTTGACTGTCCTTTATCAGCCTATATTTTTCTAAGTGAAGATCTATCTTGTCCCTGATTATAGACTCTAGAAGTTTGCCCACTACTGACGTTAGACTGATTAGCCTGTATTTCCCAAGTTTGTCCTTCTGCCCCTTTTTGTACAGAGGAGTAACATTAGCAACCCTCCAATCCTCTGGTACCACCCCTGTGTCCAAGGAAGATTGAATGATTGTGGCCAAAGTCTCTGCTATTTGCTCCTGTACTTCTCTTAGTAACCTAGGATGTATCCCATCCGAACCGGGCGACTTATCTGTCTTGAGCACCGTCAATCTTTTTAGTACTTCCTCTCTGGTTATGCTTATCTTATCCATTTCTACTACCCTCTCCTCCAATACTCTGACATTGACTGCATCTTCTTCTCTTGTGAAGACAGAGGCAAAGTACTCATTCAGTACATCAGCCATGCTCTTTGCCTCCACAATACGATTTCCTCCTTGGTCCCTTATTGGCCCCACCCTACACTTGACCAATCTTTTACCCTCAATATGTATGTGCTTGCATAATGCTCCCTAATCATCTTGTTGTTTCACGTAAGACCACATCAGTCATCGCTCATGTTAATAAAGAGCGAGTTTAATGCTTTCACTGCACTTTTCCCACTTGTGGAGTCGTATACTTAGTGGTTGGTGTACTCCTCACAAGCGAGTGGACCCGGGTTTGATTCCCGGACAGGGTGAAACCTTAGGGAAGTTCTTTTGGAACTCCCTCCCTCAACCCCTTTGTCTTGCCCCCTCTTTTCCCATCTTCAGGTCACACCTGAAGACCTTTCTCTGCAACCACGTTGACAGTCTCTGGCTCAGCCTCAGGCTCTGCCATTGCCAAACGCTTTGAGATGCCGCCCAGTGTGGAGGGCGCTATATTAATGCAAGTTGTTGTTGTTTACTGCACGCGCCTCTACTTACCTAGCAGTGAGTAGGAATCCAATTGTTAGTTGATTGGCAAATTGGTTTGTGGGGGCAATAATCCTTTTAAAAAAAACTAGCTAAATAATAATTTGTTCACTCAATTCACGGCTATTTGTGGTACACTGCCCAGTGGAATTGCCTGCCACGTTTTACTCACAAAATAGACAGACAATTCACTTTACTGTGTACTGGTTTGAGACATCTTGAAGACGTGATAAGGCGCTGTATCAAACACAAGGATTATTATATTTTATTAAGATATTCGTCAGTGCTAATGATAAGTGGATTCAATGCATTCCCAATTTATCTTGTTCACATCATCTTCGTAGCAATTACCTAGTGTATAACAAATTACTAATAACTACTAATGAAGGATAAAAATGGGGACGAATTTGATACAATGCTTTGCAGCTTGGGATCCCTGAGGAAAAGTTCCCATGACACTATGATCATAATAACAATAATAATAATCTTTGCATTTGATGTAGCCTCTTATCACATATTCTAAATATCTCAAAGGGCTTCACAGCATTTACTGTGTAGTGTGTGAAATGCAGAATCATTGGAGAAAAGAAGTTTCTCTCTCCCGGTGTCCTGGCCAATAAATAAAATTGGTCACTTACTCCATGGCCGATTGTGATTATTACTACACGCAATTGGCTGTTGCATTTATCCCAATTATTATTATGATGATGATGATGATGTAGCGGAAGTGATGTGTTCAGTCTTCAACCATCTTTAATTAAGGCAAATGGGAGCCGTATATTTCTCTTTTGCTGACTCCCTGCCAACTTTGTTTTACTATGTTTGGCAGCAACTGATCAAACAAAACAAAACATAGTCTTCTCAAATTACATGGCCCCTGGAGGAACATTCCCTTTAAGTAGGACTACAGTAGCTCAACCCATACAGTGAAGTACAGTACACCAACATAGTTGGCAATGATCACCCACTGCTGTGAACAAAAATAAAATAAAACTCCCCTGGATTATTGCCATGTTCTAATTTTTTTTTGGTCAGCCGAGTGTCTGATATACTTGAAAATTCCTCATGATGTCCAATAAATATGTCCCACCTACACATAGAAATCTGTGTGTGTCTGGAATGGAATGCCCGGAAGATAATCCCAGGGAGTATTAGGTAAAATTTGGTGAGATCCAAGGCTGGAGTCTAACCAGCTAAACCCACGTAGCTCATCATTGAAAGGAATGTTTGGCATGGTTTCCCCCTGGTCCACGCTTGGCCCGCCTCACCATCCTGGGTCAGGTCTTCAGCCTCTCTACCACCACCATTTGGAACTTCAACCCACATTCCCTTTACCTCGCCCCCTCTCTTGCCTCCTTCAAGACATGTCTCAAGACTCTACTCTTCAACCGCACCTTCGGTCACTCTACTACCCATACCCTGCCTGCCCTCACCACCTCCTGATTCCAACCGCTAGCTCGGATCCAAATCCCTAACTGTCCAATGCCTTTGAATGTTCTCATGACTTGAAACGCGCTGTGCAAATGTAATTTGTTGTGGTTATTGTTGCTTGCCCATCTAGGACCACCCTACCTCTTAGGCCTTTGGCTTGTGGGGTTTATAGGGCCTGAACGGGAAGTCACTATATTTTACAGTAAATCCTGCGAAGTGTGTTTTAATATGATAAGGATGACAGATATGTATGTTTGCAGAGGACCAGTAGTTAGTATCTCCACTAATAATATACTTCCTCCTTGTTAACATTGACTTTAGACTTTTATCGCATCTCTAACTGATTCTATCCTTTTGAATGAGGAATTTTCTGGCATTAATTATTTTCAATGTGAAATAGATAATCATAGCATCGCCCAGACTAGGTGTACAGCTGTATCATCTTTGAGCCAGAAGTTGTGTTGACCCACGATGGTACAAAGTCCCAAGGTGGTACATTGAGCTCACAGTCTAGTCTGGCACTCTAGTGCAGTGCTGGGGAAGGCATCGGATGATTTGTTAAACCGAGGTCCCTTCTAAGCCTGTTTAATTGGACGTTAAAGATATCCTGCTGGTGCAAACAGAAGGGAGTTTCTCCTGGTCCCCCAGTGAATTGTTCATTCACTTCATGGCATCACATTGTCATGGCTGTTTGTGGGAACCTACTGTGGGCAAATTGACCATCTGTCAAAGTGCTCTGAGACGCCGTTTGCCACTGGAGGGCGCTACATAAATCCAAGTCGTTGTTGTTGTTGTCTGTTGATAAAGGCACAGTCTTAGCCTGTTTTGCTCTCAGAGATACTTCAACAAGATAAGGTGATGTATCAAATGAAAGAATTATTTATGTGAGAGTAAGTAAGACAGGGTTTCCGTGAGTCAACTTCGTCTGATTGTTATCGGATGGCTATTGTTTGTTTGTAACTCGTTTCTGCTTTCAATCGCTGGTCTAACATTAGCTGATTTGTGTGTTTTTTCAGGTGGTGATTCAGAAAATTGGTGGAAGAAATATCACATGTGTCAGTCTGGCACAATCGTAGCATTTTTGCCCCTGAATCATAAAGTTGTGGGTTCAAGTCCCACGTCAGGACTTGAATTTGCATTGTGTATGCTGACACTCAAATGCAGTGCTGGAGGGGCTTGTTTTGTCAGAACTTCTCATGAGACATTAAACCGAGGTCCCGTCTGTGCCTATTAAAGGTAATGTTAGCACTTTTCAAAAAGAGAAAGGGATTTATCTCTCTCAGTGTTCTAACCCACAATCCACCAAATAACATTGGTCACCCACTCCATGGCTGTTTGTGGGACATTGTTGTATGCAAACCGGTTGCCTCCCTATGCCCATGACATACACAGTAAATCCGTTTTACAGTGCTGTGAAGCACTTTGAAACGTCTCAATGACATGATAAGACACTATATCAAATGCAAGCATTATTGTTATTATACTTTGACCAGAACGCAAGCTAAATAACTATAATAACAATAATAATCCTTACATTTGATATAGAGCTTTTCACATCTTATCAACATCTCAAAGCGCTCCACAGAATATACTGTAAAGTGAATTGACTGTATATTTGTGGGTGAAACGTGGCAGCCAATTGCGCACAGCAGTGTCCCACAAACAGTCATGATTTGAAAATGACCAATTTTTGTTATTGTGGTTTTTTTGGACGGATTATCATTAGGCGTATGTGTGTGTATGTGTGTGTAAAGTGAGGAAACTTGCCCAAGGTTTCGCCCTGATCTGCCTGGATTCAAACACAGGTCTCATGCTTGTAAGGCAAGTGCTCTAACCACTGAGCTACAGGAGCTCCACAAGTTTAAAGAGGTTTTTTTTATAATAATAATCCTTACATTTGGTACAGTGCCTTACACATTGGCAAGATATCTCAAAGTACTTCACACGATTCACTGCAAAGTGCAGTGTCTACATCTTATGGAAAAACACAGCAGCCAATTTCTGCACAATTATTATTAGCATTACTACTAGTTCATTCTGAGTGGAGGTGGGGAGAGGGATGGGGAGGTGGGGGAGAGGGATGGGGAGGGCTGGGGGCGGTTCAGGGGGAGCAACCTCTTCTGTTGATCAGAGCGTGGAAATAACAATTAAGCAAAGTTGTCAGCCAAAAAAGCAGCAAATCACAGTTTTAAAAATCATGGAGGCAAAAGGAGAAAAATGGCGGTCGAGCAAACTGGAGCCAAGTGACTCCATTTGTCTGGAGCATGGAGCTCCTTCTAGTGGTAGTTTGGAACAAATTGTAACCAACACAAGGAACGCTAATAAATAGAATCAATAATAATCTATCATTCATGACTGTTTGTGGGACACTGCTGTGCAGAGCTATGTCCACACATTATACAGTCAATTCACTATACAGTATATTCTGTGAAGCGCTTTGAGAGGTTTTGTGATAAGGTGCTATATTGAATGCAAGGATTATTATTATTATTATTATTGTATGTTTCCATCTTCAATGAAAGAATTGTGACCAGTTGACAAATGTTAGCATATTGACTAACTCGGGCCGTTCCTTTGTTTAAGCCAGAGGACAGTAAACCTATCTTAGCTCATGTCTGCCATAGTTACCGATTAACTTCTGAAGAGTTTGGTGACTCAATAGCATTGACTAATCCAGTGTTTTTTTGTACATTTGCTGAGAATTGTTACATATTGTCTGCCTGACCCGCCTTCTTCCTGTTCCATCATGCTTTTCACAAAACTAGCCGTGAAGAAAACACACATGTTGGTACATGACTTGGTATCAATGTGGTATTTCACATAATACAAGCGCATGTCTGATGTAACATACCAGGGCTGGAACCACATGACCATTAATAATATGAATAATAATAATAATGATTGTTTTTATTTTTGGTCAGCCGGCTATCTGACCCATCACTGCACTTAAAGAGTATCCAACCACACTGTGACTTTCCATACATCCCACCTACACATGGAAATTCCAGAGATTTTTATTGGAATGGAATGCACACTCTCTCCCAGGATTATCGCATCCTGTTTACCTCATTCTGGAAAGTATTAGGTGCAGGTTGGCAAGAAGCAAGGCTTGGGGGACCCAATTGTGTGCATTGGGAGTAACTGCTGAAGTCTAACTATCTAAAACTGCCGTAGGTTTGCACTGTCTGGCAAGCTTTCCCACTATGACCACCCTACCTGTTAGGGCTTTGGCTTGCAGGGTTAACAACAACAACAACAACTTCGATTTATACAGCGCCCTCCACGCCCGTCGGCATCTCAGAGTGATTCTCAGGCAGGAACAAACATTAATCAAGTTTCTTTACTTCACAAGCCTCTATTTACCTAACAGTAAGTTGGAATCCAGTTGTTAGTTGATTAACCAGCTCACTTTGCAGAAGTAATCATCCCTCAAAAAAATATTTGGCCATTCAATCCATGGCTATTTGTGGAACTATACTGGGTGCAATTGGCTGCTGCATTTTGCCCACAAAATACAGTCAGTCCACTTCACAAAATATTCTGTGAAGCACTTTGAGACATCTCAATGTCATAATAAGGCACTATATCAAATACAAGGATTGTTAGTAGTATTATTTCATACCAAGAGGACATCTCAAAGTGTTTAACACGATTCTTTGTGAACAACAACAATAACAACAAAATTATGTTTAGAACTCCTTTCACATGGGGAGCATGTCCCAAGGCGCTGATGTCTAGTGACTGTGTTCCTATTCCTCAGAGGATCAAATTCAAGATCCTCACTTTCAAGGCTCTCCATGGCTTCGCTGACTCCTACCTCCCTGACCTACTGACTCCTTATCAACCTGTCCACTTATTTGGTTCAGCAGCCTCCGGCCTGCTCCATGTCTCCTGCCCGACCCACCCTACTATTCCATGTCTTCAGCCTCTCTTTGAAACTCCATCCCACAATTACTTAGTCTTGCCTCCTTCAAGATCCTCCTCTTCAACCTTGCCCTTCTACCTCTCTGCCCTCCCTCATACCAACCCTGCACCCATGCACACCCCCACCCCGCTCGGGTCTTGACCCCTGACTGTTCAGCGCCTTGGGACATTCTCTCGACATGAAAGGTGCTCTACAAATGTACTTCTATTGGTGTTTTGTTGTTGTTGTGTTATCTGGGTGACAGATTTGGCGCTTCTACTCTGAAATCATTTGGCCGTGAATTCTCACGAAACATTTCAACACCGCCGTTTTTCTTAGTTAGAAAAAAAAAGTCTCATCTGTAACTGATATCTGTCTGAGCTTGATTTCCCTTTAATTGATTTTCTTATAAAAAGGGAAAGCTAGTTAGCTGGGGGTGACGTGGATTGACGGAAAGAGGCAATTCTGCTGATCTATTGCTTCATTGTTCTCAATCCACCAGAGTCAAGAGTCACACTGTGTTAGGGAGCTGATGTGTTGAAAATTAATAACAATAATAATCGTTGAACAATCCATCATCCACCTCACCAAGCCAGGCTACTCCTCACCTAGCTTTTTCCTCAAATAGCTTTTCTCCCCACAACCATGCCATGACCCTATCTACCTTCCTCACCTCCACAACATTTCCCCACTCCGCCAATACCTCACCCTTCAGGCTGTTGAAAATCTCATTCATGCCTTCATTACATCCAGCCTCGACTAGGCCCAGTGGAAACAATTTCTGAAACATAAGAGTAAGTAGAGGATGAGAGCAATGTTCAGATTACAAATATTGGATACGAGAATGTCTATTCATGCTGTTTATATGGACTTTCAGAAGGCATTTAGTAAGGTTCCACAAAAAAGATTATTAGCGAAAATGGAAGCGCATGGAATCGGATGTAACCTTGTGACGAGGCTTGGAAATTTGTTGGGAGGCAGGAAACAGAGAGTGGGGATAAAGGGAACGTTCTCTGATTGATGGGATGTGAAAAGTGGTGTCCCCCAGGCGTCTGTAAGCCTGGGAACACCACTTGTTAGCTATTTACCATATATATATATACCTCAGCTATTTACCATATATATATATATGTAAATGACTTGGATATAAAACTTTCTATTCCGTCATCCATGTTTGCAGATGACACAGCTAGGAGGCTCAGTAAGTTGTGTAGATGGGAGTAGGACTTTACATAGGGACTTAGGCAGATTAAATGAGTGGGCAAAGCTGTGGCAGATGGAGTTCAATATAGGGAAGTGCAAGGTCACCCACTAGGGACTAAAAAAATATATTTTCTTGATGGGGAGAAATTAAGAACTGTGAAGGGGCAAAGAGATTTGGGTCCACATCCACACATCAATTAATATCCACTAAAAACTAGTTCCCAGCAGCAAAAATAATCAAAAAGGCAAATGGGATGTTGGCCTTTGTCTTTAGGTGCCTGGAATACAAAGGGGGAAGAAATGATGCTTCAGCTGTAGAGAGCATTAGTCAGACCCCACCTGGAGACTGCATTCAGATTGGGGAACTAACATCTTAGGGAAGATATATTGGCCCTGAAAGGTGTGCAGTGCAGGTTCACCACATTGTTACCAGGCCTAAAAGGGTTAAGTTACAAGAAAAGGCTGAGTGAACTCTGATTGTGTTCCCTTGAGCTTAGAAGGTTAAGGGCTGATTTGATTGAGGTATTTAAGATGATAAAGGGAATTGATTGGGTAGATGCAGAGAAGCTATTTCCTCTGGTGGGAAAATCCCAAACAAGGGGATATAGATTAAAAATTAGAACAGGGTCATTTGAGAATGAAATTAGGAAGTATTTTTTCTCTCAAAGGCTGTTTTTTAGAAATCTGGAATTCTCTCCCACAAAAGGCTCTGGATACTGGATCCAACTGGATTCAAGAGTGAGGTTGATAGATATTCAGTAAATCAGGGTATCAAGAAATATAGGAAGATAGTGGGAAATTGAAATTGAAAGAATTAATTGAAGTATAGATCAGTCATGATCTAATTAAGTGGTAGAACAAGCTTGAAGGGCTGAACAGCCTACTCCTGTTATTATCATTATTACCCACAGAAAAGTGATCTGCCAATCGACTAACAATTGGGTTCCTACATACTGTGTGAAGCAGGAGGCTGAAGCTTGTGGAGAAAGGATGGAGAGGTAGGGAGGTGCCAGGGGATGAAGGGATTTGTGTGTGAGGATACAGCAACTTTTCACTTATACTTATCATTGAGATGCTTCAAAATGCTGCCCAGGGTTTCACTGTGAAGTGTAGTAGTGACTATGGGTTTCGTGGACAAAACAGCAGCCAATTTTCACACTGCAGTGTCTCCCAAACAGCCAAGTACCAAGTGACCACCTTGGTACATCCTCCCGATGTGGAAGGCGCTATACAAACGTAATTTCGTTTTTTTTTTGTTGTTTTATGGCGGATTGTTGGCCAGGACACCGGGAGAGAGAAACTTTGGTTTAACATCTCATCTGAAGGATGGCGTATCTGACGATGCAGAGCTTCCCCATGGCACTGTGTGGGAGCATCAGCCTGGCCTGCGAGCTCAAAGTCTCCGATGTGGGGCTTGAACGCATAACCTTCTGACTCAGAGGCGAGAGTGACTGATTAAGTCGGGCTGACATATGCATGCCCCAAATTGACTGTAAAGATTCCTAAATGATTATCAAGTTGGGTTAATTAAGATTCATTATATTGCAAAGTGCGGTGAAAGGGACTGACAAATTTTGTTTGTATGATTCATTCCCATTATGTTGGGAAGTGAAAAACATTACACACCGACAGCAACGCCAGTCACTCAGTCAAACTTCACACCACAAAGCATCAGCCGTGTTTCCCCACATTCCCTGCTTTCACTACACAACAACCTACGGAATGTGCCTCCACTCCCACACACAGCCATTTTCACACACACCCATTCACACACCCATACACACACATTCACACACACCCGCATACATGCACACATTTGCACACACACACCCATGCGCGCACACACACACACTCGTTCACACACACATACATTCACACATACACATACATTCACACACACCCATGCACACACACATTCATCCGTGAAGCTCCTGTGGCTCAGTGGTTAGAGCACTTGTCTTGCAAGCTGGGGAGACCAAGCTGGGGAGACCTGTGTTCAAATCCAGGCATATTAGAGTGAAACTTTGGGTAAGTTTCCTTATTCGACATGCCTAATAATAATCCCTCCAAGAAAACCACAGTAATAAAATTGGTCATTTCAATCTACGACTGTGTGTGGGACGCTGCTGTGCGTAATTGGCTGCCGCGATTCGCCCACAAATATATATACAGTCAATTCACTATACAGTGTATTCTGTGAAGCGCTTTGGGACGTTGATAAGATGTGGAAAGCGCTATATCAAATGCAAGGATTATTATTATATTTCATTCACACACAGACACACACACTTATTCACACACATACTCATTCACACACATTCACACGCACATTCATTCAAGCACACATTCACACAAACACATACATACATACACACACTCATCCACACAAATACACTCACATTCACATACACACTCATTCAAACATACAGACACTCATTTACACACATTCCCACAGACACACATACACAAACTCACAGACATACTCATTCACATGTACATTCACACACACACTTATTCACACACACACACTCATTCACACACATCCAATTGTTGGAATGCTGGTCCCAGTGGTAATAATCCCTTTAAAAATATCCTAATATCTTTCCGCCTCAATCTTGAAGATGTGAATAGCTCCAGCATCCATAGCCTTTTGGGGGAGAGGATTCCGGATTTGGGTGAAAAAATGCCTCCTCATTTCACTCCTAAATGACTTGGCTCTAATTTTAGGATGAGGTATGTCCTTGTTCTGGATTCCCCCACCAATCTCAATCAATCACCCCTCATCTTCTAAACTCACTTAATCCTTCAGTCTTCACATATAATATATATTCAGTCCTCACTGCCTGGCTGACAGACTATGGATACACTGATTTATGGGCAAATGACCATGAAAGAGACCATAACAGACATTCTCACAGACATACATACACAAACTCACAGACACACTCATTCACACATACACTCACATTCATAGATTCATAGATTCATAGAATTTTACGGCACAAAAGGAGGCCTTTTGGCCCATCTAGTCTGTGCCGGCTCTTTGAAAAGAGCGATTCAATCCCACTGCCCTGCCCGCTCCCCATAGCCTAATAGACCTGTTCTCCCTAAATAAATATCTAATTCCCTTTTAAAAGTTGTTATCGAATCAGCCTCCACCACCTTTTCAGGCAATGCATTCCAGATTCGAACAACTCGCTGAGTGAAAAATTTCTCCTCAGCTCCCCTCTACTTCGCTTTGAAACTATTTTAAATCTTTGACCACGAGTCACAGATTCGCCCAAGAGTGGAAATAGTTTTTCTCTATTTGCCCTGTCGAAACCCCTCATGATCTTATAAACCTCTATTAGGTCTCCCCTCAATCTTCTCTGTTCCAGAGAGAATAACCCTAGCCTATCTAGCCTCTTCTCATAGCTGAAGTCCCTCAATCCACACACACATACACTCATTCACACATATCCAACTGTTGGAGCTTCTGTGGCTCAATGGTAAGAGCACTTGTCTTGCAAGCTGGGGAGACCAAGCTGGGGAGACCTGTGTTCGAATCCAGGCAGGTCAGGGTGAAACCTTGGGTAAGTTTCCTTACTCTACACACCTAATAATAATCCATCCAAAAAAACCCACAATAATAAAATTGGTCATTTCAATCCACGACTGTTTGTGGGGAACGCTGCTGTGCACAATTGGCTGCCGCGATTCGCCCACAAATATTCAGTCAATTCACTTTACAGTATATTCTGTGAAGCCCTTTGGGACATCGATAAGATGTGAAAAGTGCTATATCAAATGCAAGGATTATTATTATTATTCTCTACCCTGCCATTGAATTAGCCTCCACAGTATAGTTTGACATCAGCGTTTGAAATGTTAATAAAACAACAACACCAAATTGGATTTATAGTGTGTCTATCACGTTGGGAGATTATCCCAAGGAGTTGAGGCATGGGATCAGAGAGGGATGAAGGATGGAAGGTGACTGAATGTGCAGTCAAAAAGAAAGGTCTTGAGACCGGCCTTAAAGGAGGCGAGGGAAGAGATGAGGTGGAGTGTCTCTGGGATGGAGGTCCGGAGGTGGGGGCCTGATCAGTGATAATGGGGCGGGCCAGGCAAGGGATGTGGAGCAGGCTAGAGCTTGCCGAGCTGATAGGTAGGTGATGTTTTAATAGGACTCAGAGATAGGATGGAGAAAGATCGTGGAGGGCTTTCAAGGTGAGGACAAGGATTTTGAACTGTATCCTCTGGGGAATAGGGAGCCAGTGGATCTGGGTGAGAGTGCGGGGTGATGGAGTACGTGGAGCCTCGTGCGTGAAATGACTTGAGCTGCAGAGTTCTGAATAATCCACAGGATGTGTGGAGAAGAGTTGGATAGGCCGGGAATTAGCATTGCCAATAAAACAATAAAATGTTAGTTTTAAAATAACAATAAAAAATGCTTCCTTAACAAAAGAGATAAGTTTGATTAACTTGTGCCTTTCCTCTCCTGGAATGAATCCTCAATCCCAATTTTTCCTAAACTGATACCAACTCCGCTGAGGAACTAAAACTACCTTTCTGTTGGAAAAACACAGTGGTTGAAGCAGTCATAGCTGCTTTTTATATAGAATTATAATATTAATAATCCTTGTCTTATATTAATAATCATGTCTTTGAGATGTCTCAAAACACTTCACAGAATATACTGTAAAATGAATTGACTGTACTTTGTGTGCGAAAACTGCGCACAGCCGTGTCCCATTAGTGGATTAAATGACCAATTTATAATTTTTTGTTGAGGGCTTATTACCCCTGGAAAGCAATCCTCCAATCGACTGACAAACTGGTTCTTACACACTACTGCACAAGGTAAATTGAGGCAGGCATGTGTGTGGATTAAGCAAATTTGCCGAATAATTTCGACCCACCCGGGAATCAAACCCGGGTCCTCTTGTTTACTGTGTGCAATGTTTTTTGGTAATCTGAAAGACGTGCTCGTTCCCAGCTTTGGGTGGAACACACCATTTCTCCACCTAGTAATATTATATCTAATGACTGAGCCAAATGTGAATGAGCGTGGGTCTGTCTTAGTCATCAGGAGTGGCTTGGATTGTGATTGTGTCTCAGCCTGGCTAAGTCGCCTAACACTTTCACCTCTGAGTCAGAAAGTTGTGGGTTCAAGCCCCACGTCGGGTACTTGGAATTTGTGTGTTTTTTGTGCCTGCCGATAAAGATCCTGTGGCGCTATCTGAAAAGAGAAAGCAATTTGTCTCTCCTGGTGTCCAGGCTGACAATTGATTATTTACTTCAAGGCTGTTTTTGTAGCTGTCCAGAAATTGACTGCTGCGTTCACCCACAAAATACACAATCACTACACTTGAAAGAAAATTGCTATGAAGAGATTGATTGAACCTGCCCACTCAAATCCTCTTGAAACTCTGAGCTTCCTTCAAACATACACTTTCCTTACAGTGTCATGGAGAGGTGAGACTGTGAACTCCTGTCTACACACACTAAGCTCTGTGCCTCGATCACCCCCATCCTCACCCAATTCTCCTGACTTCCCATCCCCTAGAAGATAGATCCTCATTCACAATTTCAAAGCCCTCCATGGTCTTTCCCCTTCCCTTGCTCCGTCACCTATTAAACCCAATCAACCTGTCTATTCCCTCTGGTACTGGCAAGCTCCATGTCTCCCGCCCTGCCCACTCCATCATCAGAGCTCAGGCCTTTAGCTCAGTGAAGTCCTGTAACTCAGTAGTTAGAGCACTCGCCTTACAAGCGTAAAGATCTGTATTCGAATCCAGGCGGGGAGAAACCTTGGGCAAGTTTCCTTACTCCACAGGCCTAATAATAATTCCTCAAAAAAAAATTGGTCATTTCAAACCACGGATGTTTGTGGGGGACACTGCTGCGCGCAATTGGCTGCCGTGTTTCGCCCACAAATATACAGTCGATTCACTTTACAGTATATTCTGTGAAGCGCTTTGAGACGTCTAGAAGACATGAAAAGCTCTATATCAAATGCAAGGGTTATTATTATAATTTCGCAGAAAGATTGATAAAGTATTTGACAGTACAGACATGGTATCAAAGACAGTGATTATTATTCTCTTAATAGTCCTTATATTTGATACAGCGCCTTATTATGTCACCTAGAAGGCTTCACAGGTTGTTACTGTGAAGTGTAGTGACTATATTTGTAGACAAACACAGCAGCGTGTTGATTGTCAGTGTATTATCCTGGCTCACTGGTAGCACTTTCACCTCTGAGTCAGAAATTTGTTGGTTCAAACCCCCATATTAGGATTTGGAATCACAATGTCTGAACTGATATTCTCTTAATATTCAGTGCAGCACTGGGGGGAGTGCTGTATTTTCAGATGAGATGGATATTCAGGCGGATGTAAAAGATCCAGATGTTGGAAAAGAGAAAGGAGTTTCTCTCTTGGGTGTCCTGGCTAACAACCCCAAAATCAAATTGGTCACTCGCTTCACGGCTGTATCAGGCTGCCGTGTTTTGCCCACAAAATCCACACTCAATCCAATTTAAACTTTATTGTCTGAAGCACGTTGAGGTTTCTCAATCACATTATATGGCGCTATATCAAATGCAAGGATTATTGTTCTTCTTGTTAATATTTTAAGTGAAAAATCAACATAATCAATATATGTCCCGTTTACTTAATACTATTTGATTTTGAAAGATATGATGGGAATGTGGGATTGAGAACATTCACTGCAAAGATATTTAGGTGATATTAACGGGCATTCCAGTGTGCACGGCTGGTAGATAGCAACATGCCTAGCTCCCTGAGTCACTGCCAAAATACTCTACCAACCTGAGAGACAGTCAAAATACATCACAAAGAATTACGGTTTGGCAGTGCAGTCTCATAATTTCTTCATTCAAACATGATTTGTGTTCTGAGCTAATAACAAGCATGTCTCTACAGCTAAACCACTGACATCAAAATAAAACACCTCACCAAAACAATTCCCGGCTTAAAATTGGGCACTCATTCCATTGCTATTTGTGGGACATTGCTATGGGTAAGTTGGACTGCCTCATTCACCCACAGACTACACTTCACAGTAATTCCTATGACATTGTGTTTACTTTGCAGTAAATCTTATTAATTGCTTCGAGTTGTTTGAGACGCTGTATTAAATCCCCAGAGTGTGTGTTGGGGTAACTGCTGGAGTCTAACCAGCCAAAGCCCTATACAGCCTTGCTCCTCCAAGCTCTGTATCCTGCTAATCCCCTTCTACGCATTCATCACATCTAGTGCACAGTAAGCCCTGCAAAGCGCTTCGAGATAACCTCTGATCACGAAAGGGCTGGAATGCAAACAAGGATTAGTATTATTAATGTGGGTCCCTTATAGCCTTGGTTTCAAGATAATTGCCAAAAGTACCCGAAAGGAGATGAGGAGAAATTGTTTTACATAGAGCGTTGTTACTGCACTGCCTGAAAGAATGGTGGAATCATATTCAATAAACAGCTTTCCAAAGGAAATTGGATAAGTACTTGAAAAGGAAATTTTTTGCAAAGATATAGGAAAAGAGTGGAGGTGTGGGACTGATTGGGTAGCTCTTCCAAAGAGCCGGCACAGGCACAATGGACTATTTGATGCTCTAATATTCTATGTTTTAAGATTCCAGTTGCGGATTAATTCTGAAACAACACAGCCAGACCTGTTTGCTGCCATACCGTTCTGATTCATATGTTGTGGATTCCTTCCCACACAAAAGCATTTTTCATTTGTTCTGCACTTTGCCATAACAATAAAGCCATTACTATCATTTGTTTCTATATTCCAGACAAGACGAACCCCAAAGTGGCCCCACCTAGATATTTCCCAGTCCTCCAAGGTGTGTGCAGTGGTTAAGTAACCAACCACTTAATCGCAATTTAATTGCGCTCTCAAGCAGACACTTGCATGGAGCTGTTCTGAGGAGCTGTATAGCATGGATCTAGCTGTGCTGCTATACGTGGCGAATGCCAAGCATTTGATGATCCTGTTTGTGGCTTCTCACTCTCCCTCCCCTCCCATTGGTCAGTCCAGTGTCTGACACATGCGGAAACCCATCTTCGTGCTTAACAGTCTCCAAACTGAGATTTCCATGCATCCCACCTTCACATGGAAAACCCAGAGGTCTTTATTGGAATGAAATACGCATTCTCACCCTGGAGGCATCCCAAGGACAAGGGTGGGAAATTGAAGTTGAGGTACAGATCACAATGATCTTATAGAATGGCCATGATTCCCTGCCTCTTGTAACTGGTCTGCCTTTCTAAGTTCTGCCAATGAGCTAGGATGGTATTCCAGCATCAGGGATGTCCTAGAATATTGTGGAGCCGCCCGGCTCAGGAACCGGACTAAAGACTGTCATAGGGTGTCACAGGGTGGGCTCGATTCTGACATTCTGCCAAACATGTTCTCACATCCCTGAACTGCCAAACTGCTGTTTGTCTAAATTTGCAAACTAGGAGAGTATGGATTCTCCATTAAGACCAGATTTGTGGACTAATTTCATGCCAATTTGGGGAGTAAGGAAACCTGCCTAAGGTTTCACCCTACCTGAGAATCAAACCTGGCTTCTCTCATTTGCAAGGCAAGTGGGCTAACGCTATCGGACTATACATATTTGAAACCAGATACACTCAGTGGAGAAATGCAAGCATTAATCCAACAAGCTACTCTAGTACTGTAATCAGAGCTAAAATCTTCTGGAACTTCGGTATAGTCACTAGTCTGAGTAGAGTTAATTCCTGGACTGAATGTTCAGGCAGAAGAAATTTAAGGAATGGAATGTGGTTTATCAATGTGATCTTTGGTTCATTCACAATATTCTTAAACTCACGGTGAATAAAGGAACTAATTTCAGACAGTTCACAAAATCTCCCAAGACAATTTAAACTACAATGACCTCCATCTGAAAGGCTTATCCACTGAATAAATCCTGGTAACAAGGCTTGGGCAAATTCATAAATACTGGACAATCTGTGTTTACTTTGTCACTTGGTACCCACTTTGAAAAAAACATGTTTCAGAGTGAGGACTGAATTCAAAGATTTGCCAAATTCTGGAGAGACAGTAGCAAAGAGAAATTAAAGTTAATCAGGATGCTAGTGGGACACTGCTGTACACAATTGGCCTCCGCATTTCACCTAAAAAATATAGTCAATTCACTTTGCAGTACATTCTGTGAAGTACTTTGAGACGTCTCGAATATGGGACAAGGTGATGCAAGGATTATGTATAGTATATATTACAAGTAGATGGATGTTAAAAATCCTGTTCTGACGAAGGGTCGAGGACCCGAAACATTGACTCGCTTTTCCTTTCTCCATAGATGCTGCCTGACCTGCCAAGTGTTCCAGCAACTTCTGTTTGTGTTAAAAATCCAGTGACACTATTAGCGAAGAGAAGATAGATTATCATAGACAATAATCCACTTGATACAGCGCTTTTCATGCTGTGAGAAAGTCTTAAGGCACTGTAGAGTGTAGGACTGTGTTTGTAGGTAAAATGCGGTGGTCAGTTTGCACACAGCAACATCCAACATGCGGTGGCCACCATCTCCCAGTTACTGATCAATCAATTTCAAGATCCTTTCACATGTTTTCAAATCCCATAAAAGCAGGAGAGAAACTGAGAAGGCAGGAGAGGCAGTCACCGTCCTTCGGATAAGAAGTTAAACTGACATCTTCTGTGTCCTGTTCACAGGGATAGTAAAGATCCCTTGGCACTACAGAGAAGGGAGTTTGTCTTCCCCAGTATCCTGGTCAACAACAATAACAGTAGCAAAAGTTTGCATTTATAGAGTGCCCTTCACACTGGGCAGCATCTCAGAGGGCTTAACAACGGCGGAGCCCAACTCCAAGCCAGTGGGAGGGGGAACGGTGACCATAAGCATTGTTCCAGAAAAAGGTCTTCAAGCTTTACCTGCAGAAGGGAAAAGGAGGGGGTGAGGTGAAGGAATTGAGGGAGGGAGTTCCAGAGTTTTGGCTGAAAGCACAGCCGCCGATGGTGGAGTGGAGGATATGGGGGCAAGGAGGAGGCCAGACCCAGTAGAGTGGAGGCAGCGGGTACTGCTGTGAGGAGAGAGGAGGTTAGTGAGGTAGGGGGTGCAGAGGAGTGGAGGGATTTACACACAAGAGTGAAGATCCTGAAGTTAATCCATTCTGTGACAGGGAGTAAGTGGTGTTTGGCAAGTCTGGGGTAATCGGGGTACAAAGCTTGGTCTGGGTGAGAATGCAGATGGTGGATTTTGGATGAGCTGAAATTTGTGAATTGTGGAGGAGGGGAAACGAGGAGGATGTTGGAGTCATTCAGCTGTGAGGTGACACAGGTATGGATTAGGGTTTGGGCAGCTTTTGACGTTAGGTATTGATGGAGATGGATATTGTGGTGGAGACGGAAGAAAGCAGTGCTGGTCAGTGACCAGATGTGGGGGAGCAAAGATAACTGGATGCGGGATGGAGTTCCAGAGGTTGGGGGCAGAGTGGCTGAAGGCTCACTGGCTAATGGTGGGGTGGGGGACGTGAAGCCAGGCCAGAGCCTGCTAAGCGGAAGGGGAGGGAAGGTTGGTAAAGGGATAGGAGGTCATGGATGTAGGGTGGGGTGAGGTTGTCAAGGGCTTTAAATGTGATTTAAATTGAACACTTCCTGGCTGCCTGTGGGACGTGTTTGTCTACAGATACACAGTCGCTCTATTTCACTGTAAATCCTGTGACGCACTTTGAGATGCCTCAATGATGTGATAAGGCGCCATAATCAAATGCAACGATTATGAATACGCGTGGTGAGGTGCTATGGGAAGATGTGTAAAAAGGCCCGGAGAGAATATATCCCCCCCCCTCCTCAGGAATGTGCCCCATCCCAAAAACAAATCCTGTCTGGAAGCATTGACTGTTAGCTGCTGATGGAACAGTGAACCTCATGGAACAGGCACTGCCATCTGGATCTTATTAAAACTATTAACTCTCAAGGCACCAGCTGGGGAACTCCAGTATTCTAGTGGAAATATTGGGGGATCCTCATTCTCTTTCACAGGGTTAATCCAATGTTCCTGTGAGGTGAGATGAGAAGGAGAGCAGTAGAGAGAGATAGAGAGAGAGAGGTCAGGTGTCTGGTTCACATGATGAGATTTTAAAAAAATTCATACCAGATAACCTGGTCACAGCTGTATGCAGACGTCGCTGTGTGCCAATTGGCCCATAATATACAGTTATGACACTTGACGGTGTATTCTTGGAGGATATTTTGACGTGTTCTTGGGATATCAGGGATGCGGAGTCCTGTTGCGTATTGGTTAGAGTGCTTGCCTCACAAGCAAAAATACCTGGGTTTGAATCCCAGCCAGAGCGAAATCTGAAGCAAGTTTCCTTACTCCAAACACCTCTGTTTACCTAACAGTAAGTAGGTAGAACCCACTTTTTAGTCAATTAGTGGATCTCTATTCAAGGGTAATGATTGCTTCAAGAAAAGAATAATTTAGTCACTCAATCCATGACTGTTTTGGGGACACTCTTGTGTGCAATTGGCTGCCACTTTTTGCCCACAATATATGTACAGCCAATTCGCTTTACAATATATCCTGTGAAGTGCTTTTGGATGCCTTGGGACCTCCTCCCGATGTGAAATGCACTATACAAACATAATTTTGTTGTTATTGTCTCAATGATGTGGAACGGTGCTATATCAAATGCAAGGATTATCATTATTATCAAGTGTAAGGATTATTATTAACTCCAATTCAGGAAAAGCAAAATAAAACACAGATCCCCACCAAAGGGATAATGTTACTCCTCATGTAGGTGTGTTATGATGATTTTTATTAAGAGGTGAAACAATACGTAAACTACCTGTGACTTTTATTCATTAGACAATGTAGTTCATTACCACAACATCGGACCACTCTGTATTTCTTTAATCTTTGCATTTGATATAGCACCTTATCACGCCTTCGAGACCACACAAGGCGCTTCACAGAATATACTGCAAAGGTGAAGTGACTATATTTTGCGGGTGAAACATGCCAATTGCACAAACAGCCATGGATTGAATGACCAATTTTTATTAACGGCATTATTATCCCCAGAAAAGACATGGTTCATACAGTATTTCCCTAACATAATATCTTTGCCAGTGAGAGTAGAGGGGAGCCTGAGTAAGAACCAGATGTCTGTTGAGAAGAACAATCCTGTTAAAGCTTCATGAATTCCTCCATTCACGTAAAACTTGCCATATGTGCCGAAGTTCCCATTTAACCACCTTGCGATAAAAGGTTGCAGTAATTTTGTTAAATTACAATATAGATGCCACGAATCACATCATGAATGAGGTCACTCGTTCACCAACCAGCATTGACTCCACCATGATGTAGTCAATGGGAACAGCTGGCTGAATCCTTTTGCATATTTTCATTACAAATCATGCTTTTTCCTTTTGATCCATACAGAAAATGAATAGCATAAAAGAGCCTAATCTTGCGATCATGCATCTACAGATTACAGCTCTGGCAGTTGGTGTGATCAGGGCCAAAGTCTGATTTGGTTCAGCTGCGCTCCTCCATCTTCTGGACTGGAAATTGGCTTTGTGGTGACATCATGGAAGGTATGCATGCATCAGAAACCAGGCAGCACTGATGTCATTCAACACTTAAAAGCAACATTATGACTGCTTACAATCCATGTGTATGGCTCGGTTAGCCCGTCAGGGGAGTCTATTCTGTGTGGATGCCTTGTACCTAAGCCAGAGAGGTGCGTTGTATTCCAGGGCATTGCTGTCGACAGCATAAGAATATAATAATTAGGAGCAGGAGTAGGCCATTCTGCCCTGGAGCCTGCCCCGCCATTCAATAAGATCATGGTTGATCTTCCAATCCAGCTTCCACCTACCTGCTGTAAACCCATATCCCTTAATCCCTTTGTCCATAAAAGCCTGGCTCATTGACTGGACTTGGAAGGGCAGACCAGAGAGGAGGTCGGAGAGATAGTTGGGTGCAAAGGAGTGGAAAGATTTGAAGACAAGGATGAGTATCTTGAAATCAATTCTCTCTGGGACAGGGAGCCAGTGCAGTCCGGCAAAGACTGGGGTAATGGGGGAGCGAAGTTTGGTGCGGGTGAGAACGCGGCCAGAGTTCTAAATGAACTCTGTTGATAGGATCATTGTAGTGTATTGATGAGAGCATTCACCTTACAAGGTTAGATTCCCTTTTCTTACTCCATGTGCCTCTTTAACTTGCAGTAATGAGGAACCTGGTTGTTAGATGATTGCCTTTCCTGGGGTAATAACCCCTTTTTTGTTTCGCCCACAAAATATACAGTCCATTTACTTTACAGTATATTCTGTGAAGCATTTGAGACATCTCAATGACTTGATAAGGGTCTATATCAAATGCCAAGAATATTATTATTATTTATAATGGCTTTGAAGGATTTTTAAAAGCGATTTATTTGATGACATTTTTGGTCATCTTTCCCCTCCGACATCCTCCTCGGCACCCACCTCCAGCTTGAGTTCTTTGCTAGGCTTATAAAGCATCTTAGGGCATCCCCCTAATGTAAAAGCTTCTGTTAATATAAATTTGTATTGAATTGAAAGGCACTATTATGTACAGTGCAAAGCTCCATTTTCCTTTTCACTTCCTAATTAGCGGTGGATTGTGTATTTATTCCTGGCAATGTTGCATCCAAACCAAACCACATCTAAAAAAAGATTATGAACCTGAAACATTAACTCAATTACCTCCTCTCTCCACAGATGCTGCCTGACTTACTGAGAGTTCCCAACCACTTCTGTTTTTATTTCAGATTTCCAGCATCTGCAGTATTTTACCTTCTAAAGGGAGTGTGTATTGGCTGCTCTCTCCCCTGCTGTTGTGGGCACTGTTTTTGTTCTCTGAATTTAAACTGTGCCATTGTCTCGATCTGCTCCCATGTTTCTCATCGTAAACAACCTTTGAATGGCTACCTGTTATTAGATTGTGTTCAGGTAATGGAAGGTGTAATTAGTTGTGCTCTAGTGCAAACTGATCCATCTCAGTAATAAAAGGTAAGAGAATAGGCAGGTGGATATGAAAACCTGAACAAGGTTACTCAGTGGAGTGCTGCAGCACAGTGGTTAGAGCATTCGCCTCTTCTGGGCTTGATTCCCGGACAGGGTGAAACCTTTGGCAAGTTTTCTTACTACACGCGCCTATTTTTACCTATCACGATGTAGCAACCTGGCAGATCTCTTTTCCAGGAGTAATAATCCCATCACTCGATCCACAACTGTTTGTGGGATACTGACTGCTGTGCGCAATTGTCTGCCGCGTTTCGTCACAAAACATAGAGCTATCATTTCACTTTACAATATATTTTGTGAAGCGCATTGAGATGTCTCGATGACTCAAAAAGACCGTATCAAATGCAAGGATTATTATTATTCGATATTGGAGGAGCTAAAACCTGAAGAAAGAACTGTGGTTATCAAATAGCTGGAAGCTCAGGAACAAGTCTTGTCAGTGGAGTCAGCAGGTCAGGACTAAACACATCTCATATCTAATCCATCCCCTACTATGGGGGCTTTTGCATAATTGATGATATTTTTGCTGATTGCTGTCCCACTGCGATGTCTGACTGAAGGCTCACTGTTGTATGGGTTACATTTTGTCTTTGTGTCATCTTAGATCTGTGCTCCTTTGTCAACCTGTCTTCTTGTTAATTGTCTGCCTGACTATTGTTGCCTACATGATCATCTGCTTTATGGGATCTGTCACTTGGCATGTGGATGGGTGCACTCCATACGCCTAGCAGCAACTAGGAATCCAGTTGTTAGTCGATTGGTGGATCACTTTCTGGGGGTAATAATCCATCCCCCCTAAAAAACGTAGTCACTCAAAGCATGACTGTTTGTGGGACACTGCTGTGCTCAATTAGCTGCCACATTTTGCCCACAAATATACAGTCAATTGAATGTTTACATTACATTCTGTGAAGAGCTTTGAGGTGTCCCAACATTGGAGAATCCAAAATCTCAGCCTCACTTCTGTTAAAGTCCGAGAGTTCAAACAATGTTTGCTGTTTCCCTGGTCCATGCCTTTGTCATCTCTCAGCTGGACTACTCCAACGCCCTCCTCACTGGTCTCCCCTCCGCTGCCATTCACAAAATCCAGTTCATACAGAACTCTGCCGTCCGCATTCTCACCTAAATCAAACTTCGCTCCTCGATTACCCCAGTCCTCACCAGAGTTCACTGGTTCCCTGTCACAGAGCGGATTGACTTCAAGATCCTCATTTTTGCGTTTAAATCCCTCCACTCCTCTGCATCCCCCTCTCTCTAACCTCCTCCCTCCTCACAGCAGTACCCGCTGCCTCCGCTTTACTGGGTCTGGCCTCCTCCTTGCCCCCCATAATCTCCGCTCCACCATCGGTGGCTGTGCCTTCAGTCACGATGCTCCGAAACTCTGGAACTCCCTCTATCAATCCACCTCACCCCCCTCCTTTTCCATCTTCAGGTCACACTTGAAGACCTTTCTGTTTGACCGCGCCTACGGTCACCTTCCCTCTCCCCCTGGCTCGACCCCGAACTCCGCTATTGTGAAGTGCTTTGAGACGCCAACAGAGGGTGTTGCTGCTGTTGTTGGGTGCAGGTTCTTTTCGTCCTTCCTGGTAAAAAAACATATACTTGTCAATTAATATCTTTGCCATCTCCAGCTCAATCATCTTTACAACTCTTATTTGAATCTTCGGATTTTCATATCCTTTATGACTGTGCTCGGGTTAATACCACAAGGTATTAACTTGGAATGATATTTTTGCTGCCATGTTTCGCCTACAAAATGTAGTCAATTCACTTTACAGTCTACTCTGAAAAAGTTAGAGTCACATTAAAGACTCTAAATGCAAGGATTATTGTTAAATCCCTTTTCCAGTTCTCTCACGGTTTGCTCTAATCTCTTTTTGAACCTTTTGATTCAGTCCAGCAATCACCCCTCCTCTCTCCCCACCCCACCCCCCAACCTCCACCTCGGAGTCAGAATCCACCACTCTTAAAAGCTCTGAGACTCTACATTATGTGGAGGTTATAATAATAATAATCCTGAGTTTGGTATAGCACTTTTCACGTCTTCTAGACATCTCAAAGCGCTTCACAGAATGTACTGTAAAATGAATCGAGTTTATATTTGTGGGCAAAATATGGCAGCAGATTAATTGCATCCTGGCTCGGTCCCGGGATCCGTTACTGTGAAGCACCCTGAGACGTCGTCCGGTGTGGAGGGCGCTATATAAATCAAAGTTGTTAATGTTGTTGTGGTTGCACACAGCAGTGTCTCAAAAACAGTCTTGAGTTGAAGTGACCAGTTTATTATTGGGTCTTTTCTTGACGGATTATTATCAGGAGCGTAGAGTAATGAAACTTGCTCAGGAATTGAACCCTGGTCTATCCTTTGTGAGGTGAACGCTCTAACCATTATAGGACTCTGCAAGTTATTGTTGTTGCTGTCTTGTATTCAGCACAATAGGCTCTCTCTTGTGCCCTACAAAACTTTATAACTCTACCTTTTTGTTCTTTTTAGTTTCCTATTGAAAAATAATTGTTATTATTACTGTTATTATGATTGTTATTATTATTAATTCACAATGGCAGCAGGTTGCCAGGAGGGTGGTTGAGGTCAAGACACTAGGACTCATTTAAGAAACAATTGAATGGGAGTGTTTTGGAGGGTTGAAGGGGCTCCTCTTCATATAAACTGATCTTGTGATCTGGTGTGGGTCTACCCGTGGTATTTTGCACCTAACCTGGTTGATGTCCCACTTTAAACACAAGGTACATCAAAGCAGGATTATGTCGGCAGCCTAGACACATCAAATAGGTTAATGGCTTGGCTACATCATTGCCAGAAACCTCAGTTACAGTGATCTTGTTTGTTAAGATATGAATGTTTGTTTGTGTTTACATGCCAACTAGATCTTGCTAATTGGGGGAAGGGAAAGATGAGGTGACAATGGCAGCTGTGATCTGCCCACATATCAGTCTTTCTCTTCCTTGTTGTTTTCATGTGGGCAATTGTTTTTATTTTTTGTTAATCTATTTTTGGTCAGCTAGGTAGATATATGACACATACAGAAACCCATCACTTAAAGTGCATTCAAACCAAACTGTGACAACAACAACAACAACATCTTGCATTTATTTAGCATCCCTCATGCAGGGTAGCATATCAGTGCACTTGACAGTGGCACAATACCTAGTTGGGGGTAGGTGACATCTGAAGAGGAAAGTCTTCAGGGACTCTGTTCGGCCAATTTTGGGGAGTATTAGGTTGGCAATGCAAAATATTTGGTGATCCTAGAGGTTAATAAACTACAACTGAGATTATGCTAACATATAGGAACATAGGTTCAGGAGTAGGTCATTCAGCCCTTTGAGCCTGTTCTGCCATTGTTTAAGATCATGACTGAGCTGTAACTCATATTACTTGCTGTTGCCCCATATCCCTTGATACCCTGACCAGTGTTTAGGAAAATGTGTGGACCTAATGGTATATATGCTGCCATTCAGAAAATTCTTGCAGGTCAAGTGAGTGCCCTCCTTTATGGATCTGAGCTCCTGGGGATGGAGCAGAGAGGCTTCCTCTAAGCCATTTCCAAAGTCCATGATCAAGATAGTAAGTCCTGTCTCTTAGTAGTTAAGAACATAAGAAATGGGGATGTTCTCCCAATGTGACAGGTGCTACACAAATGTAATTTTATTGTTGTTGTTGTTCTACTATTCTGGACATGTTGAAACAAAGTAGCTGAACTGAAAGGTCAGCAAGCTCGGGTGCTGGACCTAGCCCTGAGTCCATATGGTACCACAATATGTTCAGCAGCGGCTGACGATACTCTACGTGCTGAAAGCGCTTTGCTATGGATCCATCAAAAAAGAAAAAGGTGGCAGCAAGTCAACCCTGCATGCTCCACCATAGCATTCGATAAATTGACATATTAAATTTTGTTTTTAATTTAATACAAACTATTTTTAGGAACAGTAGCTACTTAACAGAAGCAGGGCCTTCTTGTGAGGAGGTGAAGTGGGGAACAATAAGCTGAAACACAAACCACAATATCAAACTTCAAAACTATTTTTGTTTGAATGTGAGGTACAATTGAAATAACTATTTGGTGTGATTAAACTCTTGTTCTACTGGCAAAATAGAAAGCTGCTTGATGTCAGTGTTCATACCTTTTTTTCCCCCCCTCCTGTCTACTTTTTAATGTACAACTTGCATAAGTTTGTGAATTTTATTAAAGTTTGTGAAAATATGTAACATTCAAATAAAGGCCACTTAACTTTTGTTGTTTGTTGTTTTGTTGTTTATTGTTGTTGTTTGATTCCCCCCCATCTTCTTTCCTCACTCCCTTTCCCCCTTTTCTCTCCCCCCTGTCCCTCTTCCTCCTTTCTCCCTGATTTTAAGCCACCACCACCTCTTCCATCTTAACCCCCATTTCCTCCCTGATTTTATCCAACCTATGCCTCCCTCTCCCCCCTTATCCCCTTTCTCCCCTGGCCCCACTTCCACGAACTGTTTGTGGGACACTGTTGTGCACAATTTGGCTGCCGCGTTTCTCCCACAAATATACATTCAATTTTCCTACTTTCCTTCTGCCAACCACAACCCCTCCCCACCTGCTCTGGTCCCGACCTCTTCTCCCCACTTTCTTCCCTCTTGTCTCCTTCCCTCCCCTCCTGCTCTGGTCCCAACCTTGGGTCGTTGTTGTATTCTGTGAAGCACTTTGAGATGTCGATAAGACGTGGAAAGCGCTATATAAATGTAAGGATTATTATTATTATTATAACAGCCTGTCATGATCCATATTGTCTTGTCCCTTTAGAATCTTAAAGACAGCAATCATGTCATCTCTCCATCTTCTCTCTCCCAGTGTGAACATGCCCAATTTACTTAGTCACTCCTCATAGTCCATTCCCTCAGTCATTTTGGTTGCCCTCCTCTGTGTCTTCTAGATTTCTCCAATGCCCTTTTTGTACTGCAGCAACCAGAACTGTACACAGTATTTGCTTAAGTATGGTTTGACTAATGATTTATACAGTGGCAGGATTATCCCACTATTTTGTCTTACTATTGATCTTTTGATACATCCCAACATCTGTTTTTCTTTATTCTGGTTGGTTGGAGCACTTGCCTTACAAACGAGAGAATCTGGGTACAATTCCTGGCAGGGCACGTTTCCTTACTCTGCACAACTCTGTTTACTTTTAACTATCCTCCTTGTGATGGTTGACTATCCTCCTTCTGGGGTACAGGGAGATGGGATGTGGGTGAGGGGTTGTGCGTAACTGGAATCTCCTTGGAGCTGGACTGGCCCATTCAGGCAGATGTTAAAGATCCTGTGGCGTTATTCTAAAAGAGAAGAGCATTACATTTTTCCAATGTCCCGACCGACAATCCCCCAAATAAAGTTGATGACTCCCTCCATGGCTGTTTGTGAGACATTTCAATAACTTGGTATGTCCTTCCAATGTGAAAGGTTGCATAAATAAATGTCATTTTGTTTTGACCGTGCTTACGGCCATTTCCCCCTCCCCTCCCCCACCCAACTTAGAGTCAGGCTCCGCCATTGTTAACTGATTTGAGGTGCTACGCTGCACGGAGGGTACTATATAGGTGTACGTTATTGTTGATGGAAGCAAATTGAATAGTAGCTTTTGAAAGAGAATTGGATAGGTACTCAAAAAGGAAACAATGTGCTGGTCTATGGGCTAAGAGTGGGGGATTGCGACTAGTTGGTAGCTTTTTCCAAAAGCCGGTACAGACACGATGGGCCAAATGGTTTCCCTCTGTGCTGTAAGATTCTACGATTCTATTGTGCATTCAGTGATCCGCAGTGACACCTGCATTGTAGAGTGTAACATGATCTGCAACCACCAGTAATGGATGGGTGGAAACCACAAACGGGGATTTCCACAATACTTCTTACCAATATTCGTGAGACACAACAAATGCACTCGGAAAAAAAAATCATAATTTTCCCGACTGTCGTAAGTTCTCACTTGTTATCGAGCTGTGATTGATTGATCATTGCATTGTATAAAAAATACTAACATTTGCAGGTCTGAGTCCTGTGATACTACTCGAAAAGTTTATCAGTTTCTCCCAGTGTCCTGGCCAACAATCCCCCAGATAAAATTGGTCACTCACTCCATGGCTGTTTGTAGCACGTTGCTGTGCACAAATTAGCTGCTGTTGTTGCCCACCAATTACACAGTCACTACACTTTACAGTAAACTTTACCCAGATACAGCCAAAATACTCGACCGTACATTCATCATCTCCCAATGCAATTTCTCAGATGACCTCTTTGCCGGTCTCCCCAGCTCCACTATCTACAGAATACAGCTGATCCAAAAGTCCGCCCGCATACTCCACTGTACTAAATTCCATACCCCCATCACAAAAACAACAATAACAAAATTACACTTTTGGAGCGCCTTTCATGTCGGGAGGACGTCCCAATGATGTCCAAGGACAACACACCAGTTCTAGGCAAGCTCCATTGGCTCTCTATTGCCGAATGGATTGATTTCCAGATCCTCACACTCACTTTCAAGAGACATCATGTCCTGGCACCCCCCTACCCCTCCAATCTGCTTACTCCCCAATCCAATACCCGCTGCATCCAATCTACCAGCTCCCGCCTCCTGCATGTTCCTCGTCCCCTCCGTTCTGCCACTGGGATCACGCTTTTAGCTGATATGCGCTGAAACTCTGGAATACTATTCCTCTATCCCTTTGCCTTGCCCCTTTCCTGCCCATCTTAAGGTTGCACCTGAAGACAACAACAACAACAACTTGAATTTATACAGCACCCTGCACGCCAAACAGCATCTCAGACCTTCCTAATTGACTACATCTATGGTCAGCAACCCCCCAGCTCGTCATCATACTCCATCACTGTCAACTGCTCTGGGATTCTACCCTGTGTGTTGTTATACACAGGCGCTTTGAGACACTTTGAGACACTTCAACAATGTGAAAAGGTGTCACATCAAATACAAGGATCTAAGAACAGAACACCAATTATTCAGCTGGCAGGGAGATGTAAACCTGGTTCATCCAGTCTGTGTCTCTGCTCCCTGCAACACTGTGCACAAAATGTTGTGTGCAATACAGTGAGTGACATTTGTGAGTGTTTCAATTAAATCTTGCTCACCCAGAGAATGGCTGACAATGAATTGAGCTCAAAAGTGAATGATGCTGCCTTCATTGTTATTTAACAGCGCTAATCCTGCCTGAGTTGAAACAGTATTTGTTGAACAAGGACTTTCCCTGTGTCCTTGGATATGAGCCAAGGAGCATTATGCCAGAGGCAAACAACAAGCATGCATTTCTCTCCCCGCAAGTCAATCACCTGAATTCTTTCCGAGAATCTTAATCATCGTAATAACAATAATGATTGTTGCAGTTCATACAACACCTTATCAGGTCATTGAAAAGTCTCTAACCTCTTCATAGAATATACTGTAAAGTGAATTGACTGTATTTTGTAGGCAAAATACAACATCCAATTACGCAAAACTGTGTCTAACGAACAGTGGTGGATTGAGTGACCAATTATTGTTTCTTTTCTCTTGAGGGATTATTATCAGGTGTGTGGAATAAGGGAACTTGCCCTAATTTTCGCCCTGTCAGGAATCAAACTCGGGTCTCTCGCTTATGAGGCGAGTGCTCTAACCACTTAGAGCTACAGGACCCTACAAGATATCTGAACCCTGCCTCTGCCATAAATGACAATAGCCATGGAAAGAAAGCCTTTTGGGCAAGCTTTCCCGTTTCTTGTCCAGATAAGACCACCCTAACCATTAGAGCTTTGGTTTGTAGGGTTAACAGGAGCTGAGTGGGATGATTCCCAACTGCTAGTGACTGTCTACCCTTTCAGGTCCTGCCAATGAGCTGGGCTGTGCTGTCATCAGCAGTGAGAGCTCTGGAATACTGTGGACCTGCCTGGCTCAGGTTGTCTAGGGTTGTTTACATGCTAAAGCTAATGCTGAATGGGATTATTTTCGAAGTGAAACTGAAGGTTATTGAGCTGTGGTCACTGTTCCTTCTGGAGTCGATCAACATTTCCACTCCCCGAATAGTGTCTGGATCAGTGATCAGAACCAAGTCAGAGCACTCACATCTCAAGCGAGTGGGTCTGAGTTCGATTCCCAGGCAGGGCCAAATGTTCTTCAAGTTTCCTTGCTCTGCTCTGCTTACCTAGCCGAAAGTAGTTAGTCAATTGCCAGATCGCTTTCCATTTCACTTAACAGTATCTTCTTCAAAATGCTTTGAGATGTCTCAAAAATGTGATATGGTACTAAATCGAATGCAAAGATTATTATTATTATTATGAACATGATTTGAAAATCTTCCTCTTCGACTGTGTGTACCACCCCACACCCCTTCCCTGGCTAGGCATCAGGTTTCTGGGGGTTATAATCTCTTCAGAAAAACAATTGGGGTTATTCAATCAGGAGTGTTTGTGGGGCACTGCTGTATGCAATTGGCTGCCATCTTTCACCCACAAAGTGCTTTCAGACATCTTAAAAATAAGAATAAGACTTTATATCAAATACTGTAGAAGGATAATTGTTATTATAAGTGTCTGTCTAAAAAAAACCTTTTGAATTACTTATGATGTGAAGGCAACTTTTAAAAAGGGGCAATTAGGTATCAACAGACTAGAATGTTGCCTGCACTTATTATAAAAATAGAAAATATCATAATAACCCTTGCATTTAATATAATACTTTATCACGTCTTCGAAAAGTTTTAAAGTGCTTCATAGAATATACTATACAATTCAAAATTGCATTTACAGAGCACCTTTCACATTGGGAGGACAACCCAAGATAAAGGACAACAGAGTTTTGGTCCCTGCTTATGGGTTGGGATCAGGAGGGGTGGAGGGCAGGGAGGGTAGGGGTAAGAGGGTGACCAAATACATGGTCAAAGAGAAGAACAAGAATAACAACTTGCACTTATAAAGTGGTCATCATACGGGGTAGCATCCCAGAGTGCTTATTATATGAAGGTCTCGAAATGTGTCTTGAAGGAGGCAAGGAAGCAAGCGAGGCAAAGGGATTGTGGGTTGGAGTTCCAAAGGGTGGGGAGAAGAGATACCGAAGGCCCGACCACCAATGGTGCTGTGGGTCGGGCGGGGGACGTGGAGCAGGATAGAGCTTGGAGAGTGGAGGGAGTGGACAGGTTGATATGGGATTATCATATAATGGAAGCAGCCAGGTCGAGGACGAGGATTTTGAACACTTTCTTTTGAGGCCCCCATGGGGAGCCAATGGAGCTGGGCGAGGGTGGGGGTGATGGGATGACGGAGCCTGTTTCCGAGAGGCCTGGGTTCCTACTTATTGCTGGGTTAACAGAAATTCGGGGAGTAAGGAAACTTGCCCAATGTTTCACCCCACCCAAGAATCAAACCCAGGTCCTCTCACTTGCGAGACAAGTGCTCTAACCGCTGCCACACCCCTTTGTTGACCTCCTGTATGTCCAAATTGGGGTGTGTAAGATTGTTGCCTGAAATCTGGAATTGATGCCTTTACGTGCAGTTACATGTAGCATTTATAATCAAAACACTTGGGGCTTCCAATGCTTAATGTAAGTCACGCCATACTCTAAAAATAGTGCAAGCTCTTCAGTCAATACTGAGCTGCAAGTAATGATGTGTGTGGTCACATGTTGGGTGGAGATCTCGCTTTGTTTATTTGTTTGTTTCCTTGATTTATGGGCTGAATTGTATGAGAAATAATCGTCATTACTAGTTTGTTGGTATAATAATAATAATCTGGACAAAATTATTATTATTGTTATTCTTTTTGGAGAGATAATTACTGTCAGAAAGCAATTTGCAATCAACTAACAACCGGGTCCCTGTTAGCTGCTAGGTAAACAGAAGCATGTAGAGTAACAAAACCTGCCTAAGGTTTTGCCCTGCCCTGGAATCAAATTTAGGTCCTCTCGCTTGTGAGGCAAATGCTCTAACAAATACTACAGAAATCCAACATAAGTTTAAGAGATAGATATAAAAGGAGGCTCGTTGAGCCAATTCCAACCATATATGACAATATGGCTAATTGGTAGACAGGCACTAGAGGTAGGGAATCTTCCTACTGAGCTCCTGTTAACCCTGCAAGTCAGAATCCTAACTGGTCCAAGTTGGAGAAGCAGTGGGAAAGCTGTGGTTCTGGCTGGCAGTCACCTGCCTCTCCGACCTGTTTTCTCCCCCATTCCACTACCCACTGCCTCCACTTGGCTGACTCTGTGAAGTGCATTGAGACATCTCCAAGATGTGATAAGTCACAATATCAAATACAAGGATTATTATTGTGGTACTTTGGGCCAGTGAGATAAGCAAGTTCTGAAAAAGTGGCAGTTGATACTACCTTGGTTGTCTACAGTGGAACAGAGTAACATTGGGAACTTTGAGGAGCAATATTGGTGTAGATGCTATCTCCTCACAAGAGCAGATGTGGAGACCTATAGCTTGGTAGTTAGATCACTCACCTCACAAATGAAAGACCTGATTTCGATTTCCGGGTGGGGAGAAACACTGGGAAAGTTTCCATACTCCACACACAAATAGAAACCCAGTTGTTAGATGATTGGTGGATTGCTTTTCCGGGGATAATACTCCCTTTAAAAGTAATAATAATAATAAATTAATGAGTGTGCTAACCACTATGCCACGGGGCTGCCGTGTAATCCTGTTTCAATCATATCAATAGACAGATTTCACTAAGAAAAACTGATGGAGCTCCATACTCTAGTGCTCTGAATATCATACTGCAAACCGTCCAGGTGGTTCCAGAAAGAATCAACTTGGAGTGATTTCTGCTGAGTCAGGGGAATGCTCCCCAATTACAGTCAACATTCACAAAGGAAACATTTATTAAATCCGGGGCTTCCAAATGTTCCACCCTTAAAAGTCACTTGAAACGTCAGCTTCCTATTAGTGTTGTATCTTTTCCAAGGCAACAGGTTGTGGTGCACAAGGAATCCTTTTAGTACATTTCAGCTTTGAAAGGAGGCTTATTCGATGGCTTGCTGAACGCCAAGTGAGGAAACGGTTTCAAGTCATGCAGAATTTTTCAACTTGATGGATTCTGAGTGTAATGAATGAATGCTTCCATAGACATTTACAGCACCTCCCGACTGACGTGAAAAGCATTCTACAAATATAATTTTTTGTTGTTGTTCCAGCAAGGAGCAAGGACATTCACCACATCCTTTCAGGCCTGGCTCTCCCATTAATTGTTACCCATCAGTTTGAGTAACCTGTGTGATGTCACTTTGTTAATGTAATTGTTAATGTAATTTCTATTCCTTTTGCTCAGTCGGGTGTCTTACACATGCGGAAACCTGTCACCTTGCTTAACAGTCTCCAAACCAAGTTGAGATTTCCAGACATCCCACCCACACATGGAAACCCCAGAGATAGATTGTTGGAATGGAATGCACACACTCTCTCTCTGGAGGGACACATCCTGATTACCTAATTCCAGAGAGTATTAGGTGCACGCTGGCAAGAGCCAAGGCTTGGGGACCCCAGAGTGTGTATTGGGATTGCACATGCCTGGTTCGAGTCCTATCTCACAAACCGCCAGCAGTATATCTCCATAAACGGCTTTTTCTCACGCTCTCACCCAGTTATCTGTGGGGTACCCCAGAGATCCATCCTTGGCCCCGTCCTCTGCCTCATCTATATGCTCCCTCTTGGAGACGTCATCCACAGACATGGGGCACACTTCCACATGTATGCTGATGATACCCAACTCTATTTCTCCACTTCACTTTGCAACCCCCAGTCCCCTGATGTTCTGTCAGCCTGCCTGTCAGAAATCAGGAGTTGGATGAGTGCAAACTTCCTGCAGCTGAATGTTGACAAGACAGAAGCCATACTCTTTGACTCTTGTGATCCTCTTCAATCGCATGACTCTCACCTCCTCCACCTTCCCGGCCTGCCCCTAAAACTCACCGAACCCATGCGCAACTTAGGCGTCAGGTTCGACCCCCAACTGTCCTTCCTCACCCACATCCGGTCCCTCACCAGCACCGCCTTCTTCCACCTCCGACGGATCGTCTGTCTCCAGCAATGTCTTGCCCCAAAAGCAGCTGAAACCCTGGTCTATGCCTTTGTCACCTCTTGGCTGGACTATTCCAATGGAGACCGCCATAATCCATATTCAACTCATTCAAAACTCTGCTGCCTGGATTCTCACCCGCACTAAACTTCGCTCCCCCATTACCCAGTCCTTGCCAGACTTCACTGGCTCCCTGTCCCAGAGAGGATAGATTTCAAGATCCTCACCTTTGTTTTCAAATCCCTCCACTCCTCTGCATCCAACCTCCTCTCTCCTCAAACCAGCACCCATTGCTTTCGCTCCACTGGGTTTGGCCTCCTCCTTATCCCCCGAATCCTCCGCTCCACCCTTGGCAGCTGTGCCTTCAGCCACTATGCCCCAAGGCTCTGGAACTCCATTCCTCACTCCCTTTGCCTCTTTCCTTCTCTTCCCAGTTTCAGTTCTCAGCTAAAGATCTTTCTCTTCGACCTTTCTCCCCCTGCCCCTGGCTCGCCCCTGGGATCTGTTATTGTGAAGCGCCTTGAGACACCGTCCAGCGTGGAGGGTACTTTATAAATCTAAATTGTTGTTGGGGTAACTGCTGGAGTCTAACCAGATAAACCTACACAGCTCGCCATGGGAACACTGTCCAGCTAGCTTTCCTGCTGTTTGTTTAGCTCGGACCACCCTACCCATTAGGACTTTAGTTTGCAGGTTAACCAGAGCTGAGTGGGAGGATTTCCTGCCCTCAGTGTCTAGTCTGCCCTTCCAGGTCCTGACGTGAGTGGGACTGGGCTGTGCTGTTATTACCTGTAAGTGTCACTCAAGCAACAGGACCTGGGTTTGTGGAGTAAGGCAAGTTACCTTACTCCACCCATCTCTGTTTACCTAGCAGTATGTAGTAACCTGGTTATTAGTTGATTGGCGGATTGCTTTTCGGGGGGCAAGACAACAGACAACAAATTGTATTGGAGACTTTGTTATTCCAAGTGCTAACATGGGAGCTTGAACCCAGAAACTTCTGACTCAGAGGCGAGAGCTGTACCACTGCGCCAGGCTGACACCCAGACACAGGTCAACTCCATGTACAGTGGACAGACACTGGCTGGGATATGAGAAAAAACAAACCAAGCTGTTTCCTTATTAAAATCTTCTGTTCGGCTTTCTTTTGTTTTGGGGGGGAGGGTTAATAATCCCTAATCTACAAAAAAAATTGTTGCCTCAATCCACACTATTTGTGGGGCATTGCTGGGCGTAATTGGATGCTGCGTTTCGCCCACAAAATATCCAGTCAATTCAGTTCACTGTACTGTATATTCTGTGAAGCGCTTTGAGACATCTTGAAGATATAATATCAAAGAAATATCAAAGAAATGATAAGGTGCTGTACCAAATGCAAATATTATTATAATAATCCTTTATTTGATATAACAGCATTATCACGCTGTTGAAACTTCATAAAGTGCTTCCCAGAGTATATTGCAAAGTGGATTGACTATGTATTTGTGGGTGAAACATGCCAGTGAATTGCACACAGCAGTATCCAACAAACAGTTGTGGATTGAATGACTAAACTATTCTTATTATTTTATCATTATTATTATTATTTTGAAGGGATTATTACCCCCGGAAAAGCGATCCTCCAATCGCCTAACGACCGGGTTACGACTTACTGCTAGGTAAACAGAGGCAGGTGAAGTAAGGAAAGTTGCCTAATGTTTCCCCCTGGCCCGAGAATCGAACCCAGATCCTCTTGTTTGACTGACACTGGCTGCCTGCCGGATTGACTGACTGCCTGGCTGACTAATTGATGGTAATTGTCTCATAGTTATCTGTAGAGGAATCTCGCTGACTGAGTCGATGAGAAGAGCCTTCTCCTCTCCCTCATTCTGTCTCCAACAAAGTGAGGCATTGTTAGGCCGTCACTTATTAGCACCAATTACGGCGACGTCACAATCAATGTGTGGTTCACACAGGACGTGTTAATGGACCCGTGGTCGGGTGTGAGAAGCAATGAGTCAAATCGGGCCAGGGGTTAATTGAGGGGTTAGAGCACACAGCGCATGAGAGTTTTGTAACCTTTGAGAGGAACAAAGGAGACAATGTGATATAATGAGTTGGGAAGCAGGGTTGGCATAGGGGAAAGTGGAGAGGGGGAGAATGGGCAGCCTTAGTCTCAGATACAGGCGATACTGCCAAAAACCATCTGTGAATCAGATCACTAGGCCACCTGTGCAGTAATGGTTGCCAAACATAGCTGGGAGCATTCATGTGTCTTTACTGAAAAGGAAACAGTTTACCAAAGAAGCGATTGGGTGTGCTTTTTCTAATACCATAATGGTTTACTGCACCCGGCCATGAGAGTCAATGCACTTGCTGGTTGGAGACGCCGTTCCTCTGGGTGAAACATTAAACCCAGGGCCCATGTGTGTCTGTTCAGGTGGACATTAATAATAATAAGATCACTTTTCTGAGGGTAACAATCCCTTCAAAAATATATATATTTTGGTCAATCCACGACTGTTTGTGGGACGCTGCTGTGCACAATTAGCTGCTGCGTTTGACCTGCAAATTATACAGTTAATTCACTTTACAGTATATTCTATGAAGTGCTTTGAGATGTCTAGAAGACGTGAAAAGCGCTATATCAAAAGTAAGGATTATTATATTAAACGCAAGGATTATTAATATTGTTATTTGAAGGTAGTAAACTACAGGCATATGTGTGGGGGGGGTGGGGGATGGGGGGGGGGGGTGGGGAGGAGTGGAAAGGACAGACAACTGAGAGTGCTACAACCCATGTTAGCAAGCCATCTTAAAATAACTTTTATGAGTGAACACTCATGAATGAGGGGGATGAGTTATAATGATAGGTTGATTAATTTGGGCCTATATTCTCTGGAGTATAGAAGAATTAGAGGGGATGTTATAGAAACCTATAAGATTATTTAGGAGCACGACAAAGTAGATAGTGGGAGATTGTTTCCCCTGGTTGGAGAATTTAAAACCAGGCATCACAGTCTTAAAATTAGGGGTCAGCCCTTTCACACTGAGTTGAGAAAAAACTTCTTCACTCAGAGGGTGGTGAATGTATGGAATTCTTTACCCCAAAGGGCTGGATTACCATTATGGGATTCCCATTATGGGAATCCCAGCCTTCCCATATTGCTGGGATTCGAGTCGAGTCCTGCCCACATCTTTTCCTGGCACTAGTGACCAGTCATTCAGCCAGATGCTCAGTCCTTGAACATATTCTGAGTTAGATAGATTTCTCATTTATAAAGGGTTTAAGGGGTACAGGGATAAGGCAGGCAGCTGGAGTTAGAGTAGAATATCAGCCATGATTGAATGGCGGAGCAGGCTCGATGGGCCGAATGGCCTACTCCTATTTCTTATGTTCTTATGTTCTAACACAGTGGCACATTTACACAATGCAGCAATGTCCCGCAAACAGCCATGAAGCAAGTGACAAATTCTGTCTGTGGGATCGCCGTGAATTGATTGTATATTTTGTGGGATAAACGCAGCAGCCAGCACACAGCAACACCAACAACAGCAGCAAAATTATATTTATATCCAAATCCCATCAGTATGACTAGCCGGTTGTGTGGAAACCCATCACTGTCATCAATCAGGTCTTTGACACAAACGAAAACCTATCACCGTGATCAGCTGGGTGTCTGACACACACAGAAACCAGTCATCATGCTTCTAGAGCCACTGAACCAAGTTGAGAATTTCATACAATCAACAACAAAATTATACTTGTATAGCACCTTTCATGTCAGGAGGACATCCAAGGTGCTGGACAGCCATTGTTTCAGACCCGAGCTGGAGTCAGGGACGGGGAGAGTGGAGGAAAAGGGGAGTATTTGGGACCATTGAAGAGGGGGTTCTTGAAGCGGGACTTGAAGGAGGCCAGGGAGGGGTCTAGGCTAAAGGACTGTGGGAATGTGTTCCAGAGATTGGGGACAGAGTGATTGAAGGCTCACCTGCCAATGGTGGGGCAGGTGGGTCGGTGGAAATGGAGCAGGCAAGAGCCTGCTGAGAGGATGGGTGAGGCAGTCCTACTTACACATGGAAATCCCAGAGATAGGTTGTTGGAATGTGCACACTCTCCCTGAAGGGCCGTTTCCTGTTTACCTAATTCCGGAAAGTATTAGGATCAGGTTGGCTTGGGTGACCCTAGAGCTGCGTTTGAGTAACTGCTGGAGTCTAATCAGCTAAAACTGCATTGCTTTCCAGTTTCCACTGATATTGCTGTCTGGCAAGCTTTCCCAATGCTTTCCCAGCTAGCAGCACCCTACCCTTTAGGATTGTAGGATTAATAGGAGCTGAGTGAGAGGAATCCCTGCCTCTGATAACCCCACCACTAAAAACACACACTCTAGGGTCCCGAAGCCTTGGCACCTGCCAACCTGCGCCTAACACTCTCTGGAATTCAGTAGTATGCATCCCTCCGTACTCCCTATCTTTGAGATTTCCATGTGTGGATGGGATGTATGGAAATCTCAGTTTGGTTTCGATACTGTTAAGCACGGTGATGGGTTGCCACCTGTGTCAGATACCTGGCTGACCCCATCCAACAACAAATTACACTTATAACTTATTACACTTACACTTATTACATCCATCCAAAACCCAGCCCCCCCCCCACACAAAAAAAATAGCTTTTAATGAAACCAAACTCAATCTAGAGCAAAATGTCAAATTATTTGGCAGTCCAATTGCTGCCGCAACTCAGTCCATTCGAGCCCGAATGGTCTCCATTCACAAATCCCCCTTTAGCAGCTTTTAACAGAATATATCTGCTCTTCAAACTGTGACTGAAATGGGTTTATTTTTTCCACTGATTATTGCTTTTGAAAGAGCACAGAATGTCAGCCCTATTCACACTGAATGCCCAAACTATGGCTGGGTGGAAACAATAATTCCCATAATGCTGGGATTCGAGTCGAGTCCTGCCTGCATCTTTTCCTGGCACTAGTGACCAGTCATTCAGCCAGACACCTTTCAAGGCTGCGTCGTATGAATGTAGCTAATTGCTCGCTTGCCCAGTTCCAGTTTATTGATGGCACAGATGTCCCCCTTGGCTTTCCACATCACTGAACCTTAAGCACCCAAAATACAGAGAATTCTGTGAGGAGGGGGAGGCCCTGGACACTCTCTCCTCTTGTCCCATTCACAGAGGTCCAGACCCACATCGCTCGCCTGATGAATTGAGCTCTTCCCCGTTAGCTGGCTTCCCACACACAACGCTCCAGCAATGAATGCAGCATTCTCTCTCCCTTTGCCCAGGTGCTAGCGTCGTTCCTACTTGACCTTGACGGAAGCCTTTCTTTTTCACTCAATGCCAGCAACTTTTTCTCTCGCGAACGGAGCAATGCCTGTATCTGTGTGTATGTGTGTGGGGTCGGGGGGGAGTGAGGGGCAGAAGTAAAGAGAAAAGTATTTTCTTTATAATAATTATGATAATGATCCTTGCATTTGATATACAACAACACCAACAACAAGAAAATTACATTTGTAGAGCGCCTTTCATGTCAGGAAGACATCCCAAGATGCTGAACGGGTAGGGTTTAGGACCAGGGATCAGGGTTGGGATGAGAGAGGGCAAAGGATAGAGTTCCAAAGGGTGGGGGCAGAGATGCTGAAAGCCCAGCCGCCGTTGGAAGGTTGCATCATGTGGGGGACAAGGAGCAAGCCGGAGCTTGCTGAGCGGAGGGAGTGGACAGGACAGATATGATGCCTTATAACATCATTGAGATCTCTCAAAGTGCTTCACAGGATATACTGTAAAGTGGATTGACTGTATTTTGTTCATGAACCGCAGGAACCAATTGGACACAAAGCTGTCCCACAAACAATTGGGGATTGATTGATCAAATTATTATTATTATTACTATTTTTTGGAGGGATTATTAGCCTTAGGAAAAGCAATCCACTAATTGACTTACAAACAGGTTCCTACTTATCGCAAGGTAGTCAGAGGAGTAAGTGTGTGTTGAGTAAGGAAACTTGCCTGAGGTTTCACCCTGCCTGGAAATCAAACCCAGGTCTTCTCACGTGGGAAGTGAACGCACTGGCCACTAGGCCACCCTGGATGACTAAGGAAATCGGGGCCAAAATAAAACAAAAAAAAGAGGCTTATGATAAGTGTCAGGCTCAAAATTCAGAAGGGAACAAAGCAGAATATAGGAAGTGTAGGATAGAACTAAAAAAGGAAGTTAGAGGGGTAAAGAGACTGCATGAAAAACAATTAGCGAGTAAGATTAAGGGGAACCCTAAGGTTTTTTACCAACATATTAAGAGTAAAAGGTTGGTCAAGGAGAGGGTGGGGCCAATTAGGGACCTAGGAGGAAATCTCATTGTGGAGGCAGAGGGCATGGCTGATGTACTGAATGAGTACTTCGCCTCTGTCTTCACAAAAGAAAATGATACAGCCAATGCCATGGTATTAGAGGAGAGGGTAGGAGAAATGGATAGAATAATTATAACCAGAGAGGAAGTGCTAAAAAGGTTGACGTCGCTCAAGGTGGATAAGTCACCTGGTCCGGATGGGATGCACCCTAGGTTACTAAGTGAGGCACGGGAGCAAATAGCAGGGACTCTGGCCACGATCTTTCAATCTTCCTTGGACACAGGACTGGAGGATAGCTAATGTTACTCCCTTGTATAAAAAGGGGCAGAAGGACAAGCCTGGTAACTACAGACCAGTCAGTCTAACGTCGGTAGTGGGCAAACTTCTAGAGTCCATAATCAGGGACAAGGTAGATCTTCACTTAGAAAGATATAGGCTAATAAAGGACAGTCAACATGGATTTGTTAAAGGCAAATCTTGCCTTACAAATCTGATAGAATTTTTTGATGAGGTAACGGAATGGGTGGATAATGGTAGCGCAGTTGATGTAGTTTACATGGACTTTCAAAAGGCATTTGACAAAGTGCCACATGAGAGACTTATTATGAAATTAAAGGCCCATGGCGTAAAAGGGACAGTGGCAGCGTGGATCCACAACTGGCTGCGAGACAGAAAGCAGAGAGTTGTAGTGAGCGGCTGTTTTTCAGATTGGAGGGAAGTGAGCAGTGGTGTGCCACAGGGATCGGTTTTGGGACCATTGCTGTTTGTAATCTACATCAATGATCTGGACTTGGGTGTACGGAGTACAGTTTCCAAGTTTGCAGATGACACTAAGTTAGGGAGAATAGTAAACAGTGAGGAGGATAGTAGCCATCTGCAAGAGGATATAGACAAATTGGTAAAGTGGGCAGACACATGGCAGATGAAGTTTAATGCAGAGAAGTGTGAGGTGATGCATTTTGGGAGAAGAAATGAAGGGAGGCAATATAGGCTAGATAGTACAATTTTAAATGGTGTAAAGGAACAGAGAGACCTGGGGATTTGTGTTAGTGACTCGTTGAAGGTGGCAGGACAGGGAGACAAGGCTGTTAAGAAGGCATATGGGATACTAGACTTTATAAATAGGGGTATAGAGTACAAAAGTCAGGAAGTGCTGACTAACCTCTATAGGACTTTGGTGAGGCCTCAGCTGGAATACTGTGTTCAATTCTGGTCACCACACTACAGAAAGGATGTGAAGGCATTGGAAAGGGTACAACGAAGATTTACTAGGATGGTGCCAGGATTGAGGGACTTCAGCTATGAGGAGAGGATAGATAGGCTAGGGTTATTCTCTCTGGAGCAGAGAAGATTGAGGGGAGACCTAATAGAGGTTTATAAGATCATGAGGGGTTTCGACAGGGCAAATAGAGAAAAACTATTTCCACTCGTGGGTGAATCTGTGACTCGTGGTCACAGATTTAAAATAGTTTCAAGGCGCAGTAGAGGGGAGCTGAGGAGAATTTTTTTCACTCAGCAAGTTGTTCGAATCTGGAATGCATTGCCTGAAAAGGTGGTGGAGGCTGATTCGATAACAACTTTTAAAAGGGAATTAGATCTTTATTTAGGGAGAACGGGTCTATTAGGCTATGGGGAGCGGGCAGGGCAGTGGGATTGAATCGCTCTTTTCAAAGAGCCGGCACAGACTAGATGGGCCGAATGGCCTCCTTTTGTGCCGTAAAATTCTATGATTCTATGATTCTATGATAGGCTAAGTCAAGTTAACAGCAAATGGAATGCAGATAAAAAACAGTTATGACTAAGGGGTCTCTGCAAGGGAAGCAATGGGATCATTTACCCCCAAAAGGTCAGTTGGAGTTTTGTGGGAAAATCAAATGTTAAACGAGATTAATATAATTAATATCATTACAATATTTGTGCAGTGCCATAGCCTAGTGGTTAGCAAGAGCAACCAAAGAGCAACTTGCCTGTATACAGTGCAACTTAATGCAGCGCCTTGGGATGCGAGTGCGAGATGGAGGCATAGAGACTGATAGAAAGAGGGTGAGGGGGAGAGACTGAGAGAAAAGAAGTGAGTGAGGGGGAGGGACTGATTGAGAGATGGTTAGATGGAGAGGTAGAGATTGATAGAGAAGGGTTGAAACAGGGTGAGTCATTGATAGAGAAATTGGTAAACTAATAGGGAGAGGGTAAAACTCAAAAGTAAAGCACTAACACAAGCACAAATCTCAATATCACTTTTTAATGAGCTCATTAATTTGCACTGTCATTTTTGGAACGGGGAGAACAAACAAGAGATAAGAATAATAATCTTTATATTCGATACAGCGCCTTATCATGCCAAGTAGATAACCAATAATAATAATAATAGTAATCCTTGCATTTGATATAGCGCTTTCCACATCTTATCAACGTCCCAAAGCGCTTCACAGAATATACTGTAAAGTGAATTGACTGTATATATTTGTGGGCGAATCGTGGCAGCCAATTGTGCACAGCAGTGTCCCACACGCAGTCGTGGATTGAAATGACCAATTTTATTGTGTTTAAAAGCCAAAGCTTCAAAGGGAACCACTGTAAACTAAAAGTAATAATAATCCTTGCATTGGATATCAAGCCTTGCCATTTTGTTGAGATGTCTCAAAGTGCTTCACAGAATATGCTGTAAAGTGAATTGACTAGAAGATGTGAAAAGCGCTATATCAATTGCAAGGATTATTATTATTTTGTGGGCGAAACGCAGAAGCCAATTGTGCACAGCAACATTCCACAAACATCTATGAAGCATGGGTCAACTTTGGTCGTCCAATCCATAGAGCCAACCCTTTGAGGAAATGATACTTTATGCTTTTTATAATAATGCTAATAACAATTACCAATAATAATTCTCACAAAAATGCAAAATACTGCAGTTGCTGGAAATCTGAAACAAAAACAGAAATAGCTGGGAACACTTAGCAGGTCAGGCAGCATTTATGGAGAAAGTAAAGTGAGTCAACGTTTTAGGTCCATGACCCTTTGTCAGGACGTGGACCTGAAATGTTGACTCACTTTTCCTTTCAGCGCTTATCATGTCATCGATTGAGATTGTCTAAAAGCTTCATTTCTAAGATTTCCCATGAAGTGTAGTGACTGTGTGTTTGTCGGCCAGTATTTGGCCTCTCTCCTCAAGAACAAAGGAAAAATCCTTATTTTTGGTGAGTAATGTTTTCGGTTGCTGGAAACCCTTTTTGATTCAATTTTAAGACAAGCAAGGGTTCTCTGCATTTTTTCTTCCCAGTTTCATTTGCCCAGTTTCTCTGCGTAAATCCAAACGACTGCCAGAGGCTTTTTGTAATTAACAAGACTGCAGCCTACCAGCCCCTGTTCTCCTCAGCTGCACACATTAGCTGATTAACCACATTAAGTTTGTTGTAGACTGTTCTATGAAAAGGCGTCCCTTGGAGCAGTCAAAATCTCCAGAAAACAGGTGACTGTTCCCAACAGAAGTTCCTTTGTTTTGCAGGGAGCACGTCTGCAGTGTCTTATATAGGCAACCATCTCAGCTGGGACCAGACAAAGGGCTGCGGAAGATTGAAATGCCTGTCCTTGCCCGGAATAGGCAGCTAATGTATGTGTCCGCTTCTCACATCGTTGCTGACTTAGCTCCATTCCCCCCCACCCCCACCCTTACGTGGAGTAACTTTGAGGTGCCTAACATCTCCTTTCTTCACTAGAACAGACGAGCATTTATTCCTAAAAATAATCCTAGGATTTAGTAAAGTGCCTTATCAGGCCTGTGAGACGTCTCAAAGCACTTCACAGAAATATGCTGTCAAGTGTATTTCAATATTAATAACAAGCTATGTGATTTTAGCTGGTTATATACCAGTAGTTACCTCAAGTCTGGCAGTTAACCCCACTCTCTGGAGTCCTCAAACCATGTCTCTTACCAAAACCTGATGCTCTCCTGAATTAGGTTAGAAGGTGTCCCTCTAGGGAGAGAGTGGGCATTCCATTCCAACAATCTATCTCTATTTCCATGCATCCCAACTGTAAATTTCCATTTGTACTTGGGATGCATGGAAATCTCAGCTTCATTTGGATACTATTAAACATGGTGATGGGTTCTTGCATTTGTCAGACATCCAGCCCCACCACCCCAAAGAAATGGTGGATTGAGTGACTAAATTATTATTATTTATTTGGTTATTTATACTTGAGGGATTATTATCCCCGGAAAAGCAATCCGCCAATCAACTAACATCTGGATTCCTACTTGCTACTAAATAAATTGAGGCATGTGGAATAAGGAAACTTGACTAAAGTTTAGCTCTGCCTGGGAATCAAACCAAGATCCTCTCACTTATGAGGCAAATATTCTAACCACTAAGCTACAGGAGTCCAAAATAGGCAAGGTTCCTGACCATCATAGAACAGAGGGGAGCTGCAACAGACTGGGTCAGGCTGACACTCTAATCTCTGGATTCTGGACAGCAGCAGCAAATCAGTTACTGTCATTTTCCTAAGGCTAAAATGAGCTAAATCAACACAGACCAAGAATCGAACCTGAGACACTGATGTGAACAGGTGAATACAGTCAGTCAGGCTCAATTGGTAGCACTCTTGTCTCTAAGAGTCAGAAGGTTGTGGGTTCAAGCCCCACATCAGGACTTAATCACAAAGTCCAAGCTGACACAGTTGATGGAGCTATGCATTACTGAATCCTCTAGATGAGATATTAAACCAAGCTCTTGTCTGTGGCTTAAAGTTCGAGTAGCGCTATTGGAAAATAGAAGTGAGTTTCTCTCTTCCTGTATCCTACGACAATCGTGTGATAGACAGGCATGGTGAATCTCCACAAACAGCTGCACTCATTCTCAGCTGATCCCAATTGTAAGACACTTTTCACTACAAATCAGTCCTCCCTATTTGTGTGCACATTGCACCAGCCAGAGCTGAACATTAATTGGTTACAGGTGCAGTGCAGAGCCTGCTGCCAACCCTTGCTGAATAAACACGGAAATACTCAGAAATTACATCACCATGCTGTGACGCTCGCAAGAAAGAGACTGTTGGTTATTCCACTGCACCGCTCAGCTCAGCACTGTGACCTGTTCTGCTCTTGGCATCGGTCAGCCCGATCTCTGAGTCACAAAGGTTGCGGGTTCCAACCTCACCTTGGAGACTTTGAGCCCACAGCCTAGGCTGACACTACATCACAGTACTGAGTGGTAGGGTGGGGTGGGGATGGGGAGGGGATGCCTCCATTGTCAGAGGTGCCGTCTTTTAGACAAGATGTTAAACTCGGGTCTTACCTGCCTGTTCAAATGGATGTTAAGGATCTTCCTGCGCTATTGGAAAAATGAACAGAGTTCCCTCTCCTGGAGCTCTGGCCAACCATGGCCTAGATGAAATTCCCAACATCTTATGTTTGTGAGTTGAGATGTTTTGGTAAAGAGTGAAATCATTGAGAAACGTACATCCACAATCTGGGTCGTTTGGCTTGAGAAGTACACTACGCTACAGGATTCCATTATTATTTGTAAACTGCAGGACCCCAATGAGACTCCCTGACATTGTCTGTAAAGACATTGAAGCAAATAATAATAATGTTTGCATTTGGTATATTGCCGCTCACAACAGCAACAACTTGCATTTATATCTTCGAGGCTTGACAATGGTGGAGCATGACGCTGAGCTGGGGAAAGGTGGAAGTGACCACAGACATGGCCAAATAAGGAGGCCTCAGGCACAACCAGAAGATGGGGAAGGAAGGGGCCAGGCAGAGAGATAAAGTATTCCAGAGTTTCAGTGGGTAGTGGCTGAAAATGCGGCCATGGATGGTGGAACGAAGGGCATGAGGACCATTTGGAAGGCTGGAGTGAGTTGAGGATAGGTAGTTGGGGGTTAAGCAAGTTGAAGAGGTGGAGAGGTGCCAGGGCATAAAGGGATTTGAAAACGAGTGTGAGATATCTGAAATCAATCCATTCATTGATAAGGAATTAGTGGAGCTTGGCTAGAACTGGTGTAATGGGGGTATGGAGTTTAGTGCAGGTGAGTATGTGGGTGGCTGAGTTTGGGATCAGCTGGAGTAAGGGTCTCATGAGTAAGGATGGTTCTGAGATTTCTGAGATTCCAATTTTTCCTTTGCTAACCAGCTGCAATAACATTTTTATGTACCGGTTAATGAATGTTTTGCTTCTTAATGAAAGCATTGCAACCACTTTTCTGCTATTCCAGATGTCGGGACTTCTCCGAAGGGATGGGCAACATGGTTCATTTTGAAGTCTGACCACACCAAATTCCTGTTTTTTTTTTTTTTGGGGTATTGAAAAATAACTTACTCAACTTCCTCCGAGGATTCCTAATATCTCTCAGGCAACAACCACAACTAAAACTCTGTTTGATGTTCGCAGCGATTCAGCCGTGGCAAATTACGAGCCCCAAATTAAGATACATAAACATTGTGGGACAGTGAGGGGGTGGGGCAGGTAACAACAACAACTTGCACCTGTATAGTGCCCTCCATGCAGCGCAGTGTCGCAAAGTGCTTAATGGTAAGCAGCATCTTCTTGGATGTGAACGGGGGGGGCGGTGGGGTGGCGGTCCTAGTTACACAAGCACCAGGAAAGCTTGCTGGACAGCCATATCAATGGCAAGCTATGTGTTTTTAATTGTTTAGATTTGAGCAGTTATGCCAACACACACTCTGGGGTCCCCAAGCCTAGCCTAGCATAACATTGCATAACTGTACCAATGTTGTTTTGTGTACCCAATATCGTTTTTGTGTGTTATTTAACATGATTTACATGTAAAAGTATATAAATAAATGTTATCAATTAAAAATAAATTAATTGTAAATAATTGTAAATGTGATATTTTGCAGTGGGTGGAGTCTGCCCCAGAGCAAGTGGAAGAGGAAGTGGGGAGGTGACTGTAAGCACGAACAAAAAGGATTCAATTCAAGATCCTGGTCTTCAGATTTAAAGCCTTTCACAACCTCTCCCCACCCTACATCTGTAACCTCCTATCCCCTTACTAACCTGCCCTCTCCCTCCACTTAGCGGGTTCTGGCCTGCTCCACGTTCCCCAACCCAACTGCCCCACTATTGGCGGGCGAACCTTTAGCCACTCTGCCCCCAACCTCTGGAACTCCATCAATAAGTGTCCAGCACCTTGGGATGTCTTCCTGATGTGAAAGGCGCTATACAAGTGTAATTTTGCTGTTATTGATGCTGTTGTCTTGAAGCAGGATTTCAAAGTAAGAAAGGATGGGGATTAGTAACACATTGAATAGTAACCGTTGAACACGAACAACAATAGCTTGCACTTATATAGTACACCCCACGAAAGGTAGCATCTCAGAGGACTTAACAGCAGCCTGACTCCAAGCCTGTGGATGGAGGTGACCGTAAGCACAGTCGAAAAGGTAGGTCTTCATGAAAAAGGGGAGAAAGGGGGCAAGACTTGAGGTTTCAAGGAGAGTGTAGTGGCTGAAAGCGTGACCTCTGATGGTGGGATGGAGGGTGCAAGGGATGAGCAGGAGGTCGATGCCAGTCGAGCAGAGGCACCGTATGGTGGACTGGGGAGTGAGGAGGTTAGACAGGTGGGGAGCCCCCACATTGAAGAAATGTTAAATGTTTTCAATGTTATGCAATTTGATAGCTTGTTATGTGCTTAAAACTTCTAAAATCCAGTAATTATTACTCTGGGTATGTTATGTAAATATGATGGGTGGGGGATGAGTGGAGTGAGGGGAAGAGAGGGGTGGGGACAAAGAAACAAAAATAGACACTTGAAACTAATCAAAGAAAAATCATTTGTGGAGTCCTGTAGCACAGTGTAAGAACACTCACCTCATAAGTGAGGAGATCTGAGTTGGATTCCTGGGTAGGGCGAAATGTTGGGCAACAACAACGTGAATTTATATAGCGCCTTCCATGCCAGACAGCATCTCAGAGAGCTTCACAAAGTGGAACCCGGGGCTGAGCCAGTGAAGGGGGAAAAGATGACCAAATGCACGGTTGAACAGCAAAGTCTTCAAGCGCGACCTTAAAGTGAGAAACGAGGCAAAGGGACTGAGGGAGGGAGTTCAAGAGCTTCAGGGCATAGTGGCTGAAGGCATGGCTGCCATGGTGGAACAGAGTATTTGGGGAACAAGGAAGAGACCAGCTCCAGTAGAGTGGAGGCAACGGATACTGTTGTGAAGAGAGAGGAGGTAAGAGAGGTAGGGGGTTGCAGAGGAGTGGAGGGATTTGAAAACAAGAGTGAGGATCTTGAAGTCAATCCGTTCGGAGACAGGGAGCCAGTGAAGTGTGGCAAGGACTGGGGTATTTGGGGAGCAAAGTTCGGTTCGGGTGAGAATGTTGGCGGCAGAATTTTAAATGAGCTGGATTTTGTGGATGGTGGTGGAGGGGAGACCAGCGAGGATGGCATTGAGTAGTCCAGCCGAGAGGTGACAAAGGCATGGACCAGGGTATCGGCAGCTTTAGGGGTAAGATATTGGTGGAGATGGGCAATGTGGCGGAGATGGAAGAAGGTGTTACAGGTGAGGGACCGGATGTGGGTGAGGAAGGATATTTGGGGGTCAAACCTGATGCATAGGTTGCATACGGGTTCTGAGAGTTTATGGGGCAGGTCGGGTAGGTGGAGGAGGTGAGAGCTGTGGGAATGAAGAAGTCAACGAGAACCAAAGAGCATGGCTTCTGTCTTGTCAACATTTAACTGCAGGAAATTTGTGCTCATCGAGCTCTTGATGTCTGACATCACTGATGTCTGAACAACAGGGGACTGGTGGGGGTCGCAATTTGAGGGCAAGTTTCCTTTCTCCACACACCTCCGTTTTCATTGCAGAAAATAGGAACCTGATTGTTTGTCAATTGGCAGATTGTTTTTCCAGGGGTAATAGTTCCTTAATTAATAAATAAATAATTTGGTCAATCAATCCATGACTGTTTGTGGGACACTGCTGCGTGCAATTGGCCTCCGCATTTCGCCCACAAAATATACAGTCAATTCACTTTATAGTATACAGTGTACTCTGTGAAGCCCTTTGAAACGTTGCAAAGATGTAATAAGGTGCTATATCCAATGCCAGGATGATTATTATTATTATTAAAATGAAAAAAACGCAAAGCCAAACTGTGTAGAGCAATCTGTGTGGCTGGAGTAAGTGATCTAGCAGTGATGGCTTTCCTGGAATGTTGAGCAATTCATTGCAGCCAGATTCCTGCTCTTTGAAATGGAGAAAGATCACAAGTATTTCAGACTTCTAACCTCACTTTCCAGCTTCCGTCACTTTCCTTTAATAATGGAATCTGGAGCCGGCCACAAGGAGCAACGTAGCCAACGAAAATACATGACAGCATGTTTCCCTGAGCAGGGAATACCAAGACACGTTTAAATCGTACACCTTCTTGATTATTTACCCTCAGTTCCAACATTTTATATCGGGAGTGTCTACAGACAGCTTTACCATGCAATGGAAGTACTGTTTGTATGGCTTTATGCTAATTAGGCACCACCTCTCATGAGCTTCTGGAGCTTGAAGCTATTGCATTTTATTATTTACATGGAAGTCTGCCAAGGTACTCTGGTGCACTGTTCCACTTCTATTTATTATTAACTAGGATTGGTATGTGTACCTTTCTTCTTCAAAAGCAGAGACATTAAACCAAGGCCTCCTATGTGGCTGTTCAATTGGCCCATGTTAGATCCCAGAGAAGGTGTCCTGGGCAAGAATTCTTGAAATAAATTGGTCACTCACTCCACGGCTGCTTGATAGGACATTGCTATTCATAAATTGGCTGCCACATTTACCAACAAATACACAGTCGCCATACTTTACAGTAATTAATGTGATTAGGGTTAGGGTTGAGATGTTTCCATTTTATAGGTGGAACTTCAGAGCTTCTGTCCCTGGAAGTGTTTTGATACACCAACAATGGTAAATAAATTTATTTTAGGAAATAATATCCAAGTACATGAGTATGACATGTGCATGCAACTGCCAAGATGGTGGAAGACAAACTGAATGGAACTTGGTCTTTTATTGTATACCTGTTTATGCTAATGAACCTTTGGAGCTCCATCCCACAGTCCCTTCACCTCGCTCCCTCCCTTGCCTCCTTCAAGGCACATCTCAAGATTCTCCTCTTCTGTTACACCTTCAGTCAGCACACCTTGGTTTAACATATATGCCAAAGGACCACATCCCTGACAATGCAAAACCACCAGGGATGCACTAGAAGTTATAGCATCGTCTATATGAGTTTCAATTTGGGGCTTGAAACTACAGCCTTCTGAATCAGGGGGCGAGAGAATGATGGCTGTGTCAGGCTGATCTCTCAATTGTTATAGCAAAGACTCTATTCAAAAGATTGCTCATTTCATGTTATGTAATTATTAGACAATATACAATAAAAAAATTCCTTTGTATAGCACCTTTCACTTTTGGGAGGACGTCCCAAGGCATGATAAAATAATTAGCACTTAAATCATCATTACCAGTGCAAAATATTACATTGTCATTGTCAAGTCTTGAGGCAATACACATGAGAGCTCTGTTAGAGGGATTGGCTGTGAGCACCAACTAGATGCTCTAGGGTTTTTCCCTCATCGAAACAAAATGTCTCAAAGCGGCCGCATTGAGGTGTGTAACATTTTAAATGGGATGGAAAAAAAATAAACCCAGATCATTCCTGTCGAATGCACTGAGACAGTACAAGAGGATACAGGAAATGTTCTTTTTAAATGAGTTCCAGTGTCCTGGCCTTAACCACCCCCTTCCTGGAAACTTGTTTCAGTCATTATTTGCCCTCTGGGTAAAGAAATATTTCCTGAATCTTCCTGAATCTGCCCTGTCCTGAAATGACCCTTTATGGCTCCAACCCAGTGTCCTCAGTGCTTCTAAGAAAATTGAGCCTACACTTGTCTAGGTTAGTCATTGCTCGTATCAATGAAGCAGTCACTCTCTGTGCACTCAACTGACAGGAGACACACCTGCTCTGGTACAAACATATAATTGATGTTGTTCAGATTGACACTCTACAGGTGTCCGATCATTAAAGATAATTGCTGGCGCACCAAGTCTGCTTGTTACGACGTGAAAAGCGATCTATCAATGTAATTTTGTTGTTGTGTTGTTGTAGTTCAGGGGAAGAAGGGATTAAAATTTTCTCAAAGTAAAAAACCAACACTTGTTTTTTACAATTATTACATTTTAAATTTGCGCTGCTCTTTTATCAAATATTGCTATCCTTTTTTCAAAAATAATTGGTAAAACTAATAATAATCCTTGCATTTGACCAGCGCCTTACCCTGAGATATCTCAAAGTGTCACAATATCTTGAATTGAATGACCATATTGTTTGGGAGGGGGTTATTACTGCCAGAAATGTCTGACGATTGACTAACAGTCGGGTTCCTATCTTACTGCTAGGTAAATAGAGGAGTGTGGAGTAAGGAAACCAAAGATCCTAGAGTACCAAGATAGCTTACTCTGACGCAAATACATACGATTCGGTGTAGTCCGCACTGGAGCGAAACATCCGCCATTTTAGTGCAGTTTTGAGTTCGGAGAGAGTGGCTGACACTGCTGATTACATCTCTCCCACTCAGGTTAGTCTCTCTCCCACTCACACACACTCAGACACTCACACACACTCTCACACACATACTCAGACACACACTCTCTGACACTCACACACACTCTCACATACATACTCAGACACACACTCTCTGACACTCACACACACTCACTCACGCACACTCAGACACTAACACACTCACTCACACACTTAAAGACATTCACACACACACTCAGACACACACTCACACACACACTCAGACAAACACTCTCACACACTCACTCACTCACACACTCACTAACACACACACTCAGACACTCATACACACTCTCACACCCAGATTCACACACTCGCTCTCACACTCTCAGTCTCTCTCTGTCTCTCTCTTGCACACACACTCTCTCACACACTCAGACACACACACTCTCACACACTCGCTCTCAGTCTCTCTCTCTCACCCACACACACACTCTCCCTGTCTCTCTTCAGTCTCTCTCGCACACTCTCTCACACACTCTCTCTGTCTCCCTCCCTCTCTGTCTCACACACACACACTCTACTCTCTCTGTCTCTCACAGACTCACACAAGTCTCTCTCTCTCTCTGTGGCTCAGGGGTCAGACATTTTCTGTGTCGTTACGAACCTGAAAGTCACAGAATATCACTTTAACGGACTTGCCTAACGTTTCGCCCTGCCTGGCAATTGAACCCAGCTTCTCTCATTTGCGAAGTGAGCTCTCTAACTACTGATCACTAAGCTGCAGGACTCATAGTATATAGCCATCTCTCAATCAGGTGCCAGCCTGAATGTAACACAAATGAAAGTGGCTGTTCTCAGCTCTGCGGCAAGTCAATTCTGAGTACATTTCCCTTCCAGGAAATGAACCTGAATCCTGTTGCATGCGAGGCGAATGCTCTAAACTCTAAGCTGCAGGAATCCACATTTAGGAAGACTCGAACCTTGCATGGCAGCTATCAAAAGGAGCTCTTGACCACAGGAAAGTATCACAGTAAAGGCAAGTGTAAACACCACACTGAAATGTAGATGAGCACAAACACACACAAACAAATTGCAGTTGTATACCCCTTTTCATATGGAGTGGACATCATAATTTGCTGCACAGTCAAGGATGCTAGCTGGAGTCAAGTTGGGTGGAGGACAAAAGGGGAGGGGGAGTGGGCAGATGGTGTAGGGAGGAGCTGGGAAGGCCGACGAGGAGAGAGTTCCCATAATATATGGTATATTTGGATTTTAGGAAGGCATTTGACAAGGTGTCACACAAAAGGCTGTTACTCAAGATTAAGGCCCATGGGATTAATGGGAACATATTAACAAGGATAGAAGAGTGGCTATCGGGTAGAAAGCAGAGAGTAGTGATAAATGGATCATTCTCGAATTGGCAGGATGTAATTAGCGAAGTGTCACAAGGATCAGTGCTTGGGCCTCAGCTATTTACTATTTACATCAATGATCTGGATGAGGACATTGAATGTAATGTGTCTAAATTTGCGGATGATGCTAAACTAGATAGCAGAGTGAGCTCTGAGGATGATGCAAAAAGATTGCAACAAGATATAGATAGACTAGGGGAGTGGGCAAGTAGGTGGCAGATGGAATTCAATGTTAGCAAGTGTGAAATTATTCACCTAGATAGCAAGAATAAAAGAATAGATTATTTTCTAGAGATGGAAAAGTTAGATAGTGTTAGTATTCAAAGGGATTTGGGTGTTCTTGTACACCAGTCCCCAAAAGTTAGTTTGCAGGTGCAGCAAGCAACTAAGAAGGCGAACGGCATGCTAGCGTTCAGTTCAAAAGGTTCAGAGTATAAGAGTAGGGAAGTCTTGCTGCAACTGTATAGGGCTCTGGTGAGACCGCAGTTTTGTGTGCAGTTTTGGTCTCCTTATTTAAAAAGGACATACTTAGAGGAGGTGCAGCGTAGATTCACTAGGTTACTTCCTGGGATGAGGGGACTGACCTATGAGGATAGGTTGAATAAACTAGGGCTGTATTCTCTAGAGTACAGAAGAATTAGGGGGGATCTTATTGAAACATATAAGATTCTTAAAGGGCTAGATAAAGTAGACATTGAGGGACTGTTTCCCCTGGTAGGAGAATCTATAACCAGGGGTCATAGTCTTAAAATTAAGGGTCAGCCTTTTAGAATAGAGTTGAGGAAACATTTCTTCACTCAGATGGTAGTGAATTTATTGAATTCACTACCCCAGAAGGCTGTAGATGCTCAGTCCTTCAACATTTTCAAGGCTGAGACTGATAGATTTTTGAAAAATAGAGCGATTAGGGTACATGGGGATAGGGCAGGTAATTAGAGTTAGGTGAGAAGATCAGCCATGATCTTATTGAATGGCGGAGCAGGCTCGAAGGGCCGAATAGCCTACTCCTGCTCCTAATTCTTATGTTCTTATAATCGAGCCTAGATGTAATGAATGCATGGATGAGTGTTTTGGCAGCATGTGGGGTGAGGTAACAACAACAACAATAATTTAAACTTATAAAACACCTTTCACGTCGGGAGGACATGCCAAGGCGCTGCACGGGAGGCGTGTGACCCGAGCTGGGAGGGGAGTGTTCGGGAAGGGGTGAAACACGTAGGGGAGGTCGAAAGATTCGGGGGGGAACAAAAGGCATGGTCGAAGAGGAAAGTCTTCAAACCGGCCTTGAAAGAGGAAAGGGAGGAAACAAGGCGGAGGGATTGGGGGATGGAATTCCATAGGGTGGGAACGGAGAAACTGAAGGCCCGGCCTCCGATGGTGGGAGGTTCGGGCGGGGGGTTTGGAGCAGGCCAAGTCCTGCTGAACGGAGGGTCCGGGTGGGCTTGTAGGGGGTGACTAAGTCGGATAAATAGGACGGGGCAAGGCTGTGTAAGGCCTTGAAGGTGAGGACGAGGATCTTGAACTCAATCCCCCGGAGGATGGGGAGCCAGTGGAGACGGGCGAGGGTGGGGGTTATGTGGTCACGGAGGCGGGTGCAGGATAGTACACGGGCTGCAGAGTTTTGGATGACCTGCAGCCTGTGAATGGAGGAGCTGGGGAAGCCGACGAGGAGAGAGTTTCCGTTGTCGAGCCGTGAGGTGATGTACGCGTGCACGAGTGTTTCGGCAGCGCGGGGGGTGAGATAATTGCGGAGCCTGGCAATGTTGCGCAGGTGGAAATAAGCGGTGCCGGTCAAGGCACGGATGTGAGGGAGGAAGGAGAATTTATGGTCGAACGTGATGCCGGGGTTCCTGACTGGCTTTGTGAGGTGGAGAGTACAGCCTTGGATGTTGATGCTGGCAGTGCCCGATGTGTGGAGGCGCTGGCTTGAGCCAATCAGGAGGGCCTCGGTCTTGCATACGTTCAATTGGAGGAAGTTGTCCCTCGTCCAGGACTCGATGTCGGACAGACATGTTGTCAGAACATCGATGGTCTGGGGGTTGAGGGATGAGGCGGAAAGGTACAGTTGTGTGTCGTCCGCATACATGTGGAAATTTACCCCATGTTTGCGGATGACATCGCCCAGAGGGAGAGTGTAAATGGTGAAAAGGAGGGGGCAGAGGACAGCGCCCTGGGGGACACCATGAAAAACTGTGCGAGGGTTTGAGGAGAAACCGTTGGAAGATACAAAATGTGGGCGGTGGGTCAGGTAAGAATGGAACCAGTCAAGGACTGTGCCTTGAAGGTTGAGGTGGGAGGAAAGACGTTGGAGGAGGATGGTGTGATCGACTGTGTCGAACGCAGCAGACAGGTCAAGGAGGACGAGGAGGCAGAGGGAGCCCTGGTCACAGGCGGTTAGGATGTCATTTGTAACCTTGACCAGGGCAGTTTCCGTGCTGTGAGCAGGGCGGAAACCTGATTGGAGGGGTTCAAGGAGTGAGTGAGTGAGTTGAAAGGAAAGAGCGGAGCTGGGAGGCAACCACTCTTTCAAGGACTTTGGATAAAAACGGGAGGTTGGAGATGGGTTGATAGCTTGATGGCTGCGACGCATCAAGGGAGGGTTTTTTCAGGATAGGGGTGATGGTGGCTGTTTTAAGGGAGGTAGGGACAGTGCCTGAGGAGAGGGAAAGGTTGATGGTGTCAGAGATGAGCGGGGCCAGGAGGTGGAGCTAGGTGCGGAGGAGGGGGGTGGGGATGGGGTCCAGTGAACATGTGGTGGGTTTCATGGAGGTGATTATTTTTGTGACTGAAGACGGTAGTGGCAGAGTCTGACGATGTTACGGAGGTGGTGGAAGGCTGTATCGGTCATGGCGTGGATATGAGGGAGGAAGGACAGTTCAAGATCAAACAGGACATCCAGATTCCTGACTAGCTTTGAGAGGTGGAGAGAGCAGCCTTGAATGCTGATGTTGTCAGTGCCTGAGGTGCGGAGGCCTTAGTGGGGAAGGGCAGGTAGTGGTGGAAAGATGTCGTCAAAAAGGATGAAATTCAAAATCTGGGAGTGGGGAAGGACCCCCTTTAATCCATCCTGGAGGCCAACCCTGTCATTCTGGAGCTCGGAATCTGGTTAGAAACCTGCAGTAGACCTCAGTCAATGTTAGGATGGCTGCTGATCCCCATGTGGAACATCATTCAGCACAACTTATTTTTGCTAAAGGTCTTCAATTTCACTCACAATACAGTACACTGTACATTATTACAGTGCCTTTCCCATTGGGAGAATATCTCAACAACAATTTGCATTTATATAAAGCTCCTCAAGTAGGGTAGCATCCCAGTGTGCTTGACAGTGATGGAGCACAACCCGGAGCTGGTGGGGGAATGAGGAGATGACCTTAGGTGTGCCCTTCCCCACTAAGGCCTCCGCACCTCAGGCACTGACAACATAGGAAGGTCTTCAGGTGCAATCTGAAGATGGGGAAGAAGGGGCAAGGCAGAGGGATAGTGGAAGAGTTTCAGTTCCAGTGTTTAAGGGCGTAGTGGCTGAAAGTGCGGCCATCGATGGTGGAATGGAGGGTATGAGGGGCATGCAGGAGGTCGGAGCCAGTCGAGTGGAGGCAGCGGGCAGTGGATTCGGGAATAAGCAGGTCGGAGAGGTATGGAGGTGCCAGGGCATGAAGGGCATTTGATAAGTTGATTCAGGAGATGGTGAACACATCTCAAAGTGCTTAACAAAGGGGTGTGTGTGGGGTAGTTGATAGGAGAGAGGAAAGAAGACTGAAAGTGCAGTCACAGCCAGGTCTTGAGGCAGGCCTTGAATGAGGAGAGGGAAGGAGGGAATTAGAGGGATTCTCGGATGGAGTGCCAGAGAACAGGTGAGAATGGTTGTCAACATCTAAACATGGAGGCAGAGAGCTGAAGTTACGGCATTACACAGCACCATCTACTGGTGAAATATCTGTGAAGTTTCATCCACTCTCCAACCCAAACTTCAGTGTTCCATATCCACATGAAAGTGAGACACAGTGAGCAACCTCCGCCGCCTTTAACCTTTGGAGCACATCCAAACAGCTTGGGCGTAATGAGCCAAGCAAGTTCCACACAAATCATTTTTTCCACTCTTGTAACTGATGCCCCTGTTCTTCATCCTATGCTGCTCTGTGCCTTCACCTTATCCCCACTGCAATACCAAGCCCTCCAACTGACTGCATACCTGCTAAGTGGACATGGTTCCCAAGCGGTCTTGGGTAGAAATGTGAGGACAGAATATACGTTAGTCTGATTTCTGAGCCAGGTGGGTCTGCAGTATTTCAGGGCACTGCTGGTGACAGCACAGCTCAGGTGCGTTGGCAGGATTTGGAAGGGCAGACCAGTCACTGGGGGCATGGAATCCTCCCATTCAGCTTGTTAACCTTGCACGCCAAAGCCCTAATGGGTAAGACAATTCTAGCTGGATAAACAGTGTGAAGCTTGCCAGAAAGTGCTCTCAATGGCATCCAAGTTCAGTGTTGTTAGACTCCAACAATTACCCCAACTCACACTCCGTGGCCCCAATGGCTTGGCTCTTGCCAACCTGCACCTAATACTCTCTGGAATTAGGTAAACAGGATACATACCTCCAGGGAGAGAGTGCACATTCTATTTCAGACACAGGGAAATCTCCACAAGGGCGCAGATGTTTGAAACTCTCTGTCTGGTTTGGAGGCTCTTAATCAGCGTGATGTGTCAGACACCTGGCTGACCATAACAGCCTTGTCTTTCGCTGCATCACGCTGTTTGGACTGAGAGATTAGTCAAATAACACAAGGTCAATTTTATTTGCTGAGCCGTGTGTCAGACACGTGCGGTCCCACCACACTTAAATTTATCCCAACCAAATTGAGATTTGCATGCATCCCAGCTACAAATAGGAATCCCAGGGATAGATTATTAGATTATTGGAATGGAATGCGCACTCCCCTGGAGGGACACATCCTGCTTACTAATTTCAGAAAGTATTAGGCACAGGTTGGCAAGAACCAAGACTTGGGGATAGTAATGTGCATGTTGGGGTAACTGCTGGAGTCTAACCAGCTAAACCAACATGACTTGCCATGGAGAGCGCTGTGTGACAAGCTTTCCGCTGCTTGTCCAGTTAGGGCCAACCTCGCTGAGTTGGGTTTCAGTGTAGGGTTAAAAGGAGCTGAGAGGGATGGCTCCCTGCTGCCAGTTACTGGTCTGCCCTTCTATGTCCTGCCAATGAGTCATACTGAGCTATGCTGTCATTAGCAGTGTCCTGGAATACTGCGGATCCACTTGGCTCAGGAATTGGATGAGAGACTGTCACAGAGGGCTGGGATGATTCCAACGTATTGTTGCCAAACACCTTGGAGCCACTTCAGCTCTATGGAAACTCTGCTTACCTCTCCACAAGGAGGATATACACCACCAGATATCTAATGGACATCTGCCATTAGTTTGGAGAGAGGACCTTCACAAGACAGCTTATGACGTGCCAGCCACCTTGATGTTCTTAAGATGCAAGTCCAATCTCCAAATTTTATTTCATCTTCCTCCTTAGCGAGTTCTATTACAACCATGGAGTGCATTTGTTTCCTATCTGCAGACATTGTATTCATTTTCAGCTATGAGGAAAGGCAAGAGAGGCTAGGTTTATTCTCATTGGAACAGAGAAGGTTACGAGGAGACTTAATAGAGGTTTTTAAGATCATGAGGAGATTCGACAGAGTAGATAGGGAAAAACTGTGTGGGGGAGTGGGCGGAGGGGAGGGAGGGTTGTGATTGGTCTTTCGAACACAGATTAGATTGTTTTCTTTTAAGAAATAACATTAAAGGCGGTTTGGGATCTATGTGCATGTGACTGCCAGGAATGTGGAAGGGGAACTAGATGGACCTTAGGTTTTTTTTGTCCAGAATTTTTTACGTTCTTATAATACACATTGAAGCAGGAAATGAGTTTCCTCCGTCTGGGTAAATGGATGTTTTGAGGCCACTGAGCGAGGAGTCACTATTAATAATGGAGACATTGCCTTTCCGGACTCACCCACTGCCAGCACATAATGGCTCGATTCAGCCAGGAGGCTGCTCTCAAATGTCAAAACTGTGGCTAAAGAGTCCCACAGAGTTCAGACACCGTTTCCCAGCTTGGAATCAAAAGAGAGTTTTCTCTCTTCCTCCCTCCACTTCTCTTGTTTACCTTGCAGATTGAGCCAGGGATAATATAAAGCGTCATCAGATGATATTTGCAATAGCTAGAGGACTATAAAGAGGCCCAAACATGCCTTCCTTCCTTCTGTTGCCTAATTCATCTACGAAAGGGCAGCTTGAGCTCTTTGCCACTGTGGAGTCCCATTGCTTAGCAGTTAGCGCACTAGCCCCACAAGCAAGAGGACCCGGGTTCGATTCCTGGTTGGGCCAAATCCTTAGGCAAGTTTCTTTACTCTTTACTTTACTTGTGGAGTCCTGTAGCTCAATGGTTAGAACACTCACTTTACAAGTGTGAGACCTGTGTTCAAATCCAGGTAAGTCAGGGTGAAACCTTGGGCAAGTTTCCTTACTCCACACGCCTAATAATAATCCATCTAACAACAGTAACAACAACAAAATTATACTTATAGAGCACCTTTCACATCGGGAGGATGTCCCAAAGCGCTGAACAGTCAGATTGGGACCTGAACACGGGGAGAAGGGTCAGGGTATGGGGAAGGGGAAGGAGAGTGGGAGAGGCAGAAGAGTTAGGAGGGGAGCAGAAGGCACAGTCGAAGAGGAAGGTCTTGAGACTGGCCTTGAAGGAGGAAAGGGAGGAAGCGAGACAGAGGGGCTGCAGGATGTAGTTCCACAGTGTGGGAGCAGAGAGGCTGAAAGTCTGGCCGCCGATGGTTGGGCAGTTAGGGCGGTGGACGCGGAGCAGGCCAGAGCCTGCTGAACAGAGGGGATGGGCAGGCTGATAGGGAGACAGTAGGTCAGAGAGATAGTGGGGGCAAGGCCGTGAATGGCCTTGAAAGTGAGGACGGGGATCTTGAATTCAATCCTCTAGGTGACGGAAAGCCAGTGGAGACGGGCGAGGGTGGGAGTGATGTGGTTGCAAAGCCTGGTGCGGGAGAGTACACAAGCTGCAGAGTTTTGAACAACAACAACAAATTAGACTTATAAAGCGCCTTTCACGTCGGGAGGACGTCCCAAGGCGCTGCACAGGAGGCGTGTGACCCAAGCTGGGAGGGGAGTGTTCGGGAAGGGGTGAAAAACGTGGGGGAGGTCGAAAAATTAGGGATGGAACAAAAGGCACGGTTGAAAAGGAAAGTCTTGAAACCGGCCTTGAAAGAGGAAAAGGAGGAAACAAGGCGGAGGGATTGGGGGATGGAATTCCATAGGGTGGGGTGGTTCGGGCGGGGGGCTTGGAGCAAACCAAGTCCTGCTGAATGGAGGGTCCGGGTGGGCTTATAGAGGGAAAGTAGATCGGATAGGTAGGACGGGGCAAGGCCGTGTAAGGCTTTGAAAACGAGGACAAGGATCTTGAACTCGATCCTCTGGGGGATCGGGAGCCAGTGGAGACGGGCGAGGGTGGGGGTTATGTGGTCACGGAGGCGGGTGTGGGATAGTACATGGGTTGCAGAGTTTTGGATGACCTGCAGCCTGTGAATGGAGGAGCTGGGGAGGCCGACGAGGAGAGAGTTTCCGTTGTCAAGCCGTGAGGTGATGTACGCGTGCACAAGTGTTTCCGCAGCGCAGGGGGTAAGATAGTTGCGGAGCCTGGCAATGTTGCGCAGGTGGAAATAAGCGGTGTCGGTCAAGGCAAGGATGTGGGGGAGGAAAGAGAGTTTATGGTCGAATGTGATGCCGAGGTTCCTGACTGGCTTTGTGAGGTGGAGAGTACAGCCTTGGATGTTGAGGCTGGCAGCGCCCGATGTGCGGAGGCGCTGGCTTGAGCCAATCAGGAGGGCCTCGGTCTTGCTCACGTTCAATTGGAGGAAGTTGTCCCTCATCCAGGACTCGATGTCGGACAGACATGCTGTCAGAACATCGATGGTCTGGGGGTTGAAGGATGAGGTGGAAAGGTACAGTTGGGTGTCGTCCGCATACATGTGGAAATTTACCCCATGTTTGCGGATGACATCGCCCAGAGGGAGCGTGTAAATGGTGAAAAGGAAGGGGCGGAGGACAGATCCCTGGGGGACACCATGAAAAACTGTGCGGGGGTTTGGGGAGCAACCGTTAGAAGATACAAAATGTAGGAGGTGGGTCAGGTAGGAATGGAACCAGTCAAGGACTGTGCTTTGAAGGTTGAGGTGGGAGGAAAGGCGTTGGAGGAGGATGGTGTGATCAACTGTGTCGAACGCAGCAGACAGGTCAAGGAGGACGAAGAGGCAGAGGAAGCCCTGGTCACAGGCGGTTAGGATGTCGTTAGTAACCTTGACCAGGGCAGTTTCCGTGCTGTGAGCAGGGCGGAAACCTGATTGGAGGGGTTCAAGGAGTGAGTGAGTTGAGAGGAAAGAGTGGAGCTGGGAGGCAACCACTCTTTCAAGGACCTTAGAAAGGAACGGCAGGTTGGAAATGGGTCGGTAACTTGATGGATGCGACGCATCAAGGGAGGGTTTTTTCAGGATAGGGGTGATGGTGGCTGTTTTAAGGGAGGTGGGGACGGTGCCAGAGGAAAGGGAGAGGTTGATGGTGTCAGAGATGAGCGGGACCAGGAGGTGGAGTTGAGTGCGGAGGAGGGGGGTGGGGATGGGGTCCAGTGAGCATGTGGTGGGTTTCATGGACGTGATTATTTTTGTAACTAAAGACGGGGTGGTGGGGATGAAAATATAAAAGGGGGGATGGGTGGGGGTTGGAATAGCGGATGGAGGGGCGGAGGTGGGGGAGAGATAGGGGAGGAAACCGCAGAGCGGATACTCGAGGAAGTCCTCGCAGCATGCGTTTGAGGAGAGGATCTGCAAAGTGAGGATGGGTGGGGCGGAGGAGTTGGTTGGTGGTGGCGAAGAGGAACTGATGGTTGTCCTTCGCTTCCAGGATTTTTCTGGAGTAGAAGGCTGATTTGGCGGTGGCTAGTGCGGAGCGGTAAAATTTTATGCGGTCCAGCCAGATTTGCCGGTGGACCGTGAGGCCAGATTTGAGCCAGGTGCGTTCAACTGCTCTCACTTGGCTTTTGAGGGAACGGAGGTGAGTTGTGTACCACGGTGATGATCGGGACAGGGAGACAGTTCTGGAGGTGAGGGGGGCCAGGGAGTTGAGGGAAGTGGAGAGGGTGTTATGGAGGGTGGTGGAGGTGGAGGATGGTTCGGTACAGGAAGAGTGCCATAGAGTGAGGAGGTCGGAGGTTTCGAGGGCAGATGTGAAGGTTTGTGGGGGAATCTTCTTCCAGGGCCGGTAGAAGATGGTGGTGGGTTTGGAGGTGGAGAGGGGAGGGATAGAGGTGTTGAGAGAAATGAAAAAGTGGTCTGAAATGGCCTTGTCGGTGATGGTGACGCCAGAGACGTTGAGGCCTCGAGTGATCCCCAGATTGAGCAGGTGGCCGTGGGTGTGGGTGGCAGTGTGAATGTGAAGGGAAAAGTTAAAAGACGAAAGCAAAGAGGAAAATTCAGAAGAGGTGGAGCAGGAGGGGGTGAAGTGGAGGTTGAAGTCGCCAAGAATGATAAGGCGATCAGTGGAGGCACAAAGGGAGAGTAAAATAATACCCTCTCCACTACCCTCCACTTTCCTTGAAGGGAGGAGCTGGGGAGGCTGACGAGGCATTCCTGTACTCAAGCCTGGAAGTGATAAAGGCGTGGATGAGGGTTTCGGCAGCATGGGGGGTGAGATAGTGGCGGAGTCTGGCAATATTGTGGAGGTGATGGAAGGCCGTGCCGGTCATGGAGCAGATATAAAGGAGGAAGGACAGTTCGGGGTCAAACAAAACACCCAGATTCCTGATTGGCTTTGAGAGGTGGAGAGAGCAGCCTTGAACGTTGATGTTGTCAGTGCCTGAGATGCGGAGGCGCCGATGTGAGCCAATCAGGAGGGCCTCTGTCTTATTGACTGTGAGCTGGAGGAAATTGGCCCTCGTCCAGGACATAATGTCGGACAGACACACAGTCAGAACGCCAGTAGTCCTGGAGTCGAGGGTGGATGCAGAAAGGAAAAGTTGGGTGTCATCCGCACACATGTGGAAGTTTAACCCATGTCTGCGGATGATGTCGCCCAGGGGGAGCGTAGATAGGATGAAGAGCAGGAGGCCAAGGACAGAGCCTTGGGGAAAAAAAAACCTAGAATAAGTTGTTCATTTCTATCCACGACTGGTTGTGAGACGCTGCTGTGCGCAATTGGCTGCCGCGTTTCACCTACACATATGCAGTCAATTCACGTTACAGTATATTCTGTGAAGCGCTTTGAGATGTTTAGAAGACATGAAAAGTGTTCCATGAAAGGCAAGGATGATTATTATTACAGTAAAAGCTTTGTTATCCGGCACCCTCGGGACCTGACCGTGGTCGGTTAATCAAATATGCCACTCGAATGAGTGGCAAGTTGCCAAAAATCCAACAACAAAAAATTAACTTATTTTAAAAACATGCCTATTAATAATAGACTAAATAATAACAGAATATTGTATGGATACTTACCAATAAAGCATTCCAGCACACTCGGTAAAATGATCGGTAAAATAAAACTTCCAGCCTTCGTTAAGTTTAATAAGTGCGCATGCGCAAAGTGAACACACTCTCGAGTGTCCTGGATGGCTACGGTATGAGATCCGGTTGCTGGAATGGTGAATTGTTTTGGGAGGGTACCAGATAAACAAGGTTTTACTGTATTATTATTTACTCTGTGCGCCTCTGTTTACCTGGCAGTAGGGTCCGTCAATATGGAATTTTTCTGATATCGATATATTGATGGGCTCATATCGCCATATATCGATATTTTCAGGGTTTTCGTACTGCGCATGTGCATGCATTCGGAGGTGCGCGCGCATTTGGGGGCGCGTGTGCATTTGGGGCACTGAACCAGGAATGCTCATCTCCCCCACAAGGTGTCGCCACCGATTGTCTGAGGTCCATTTTGGTTGGTCCTCGACTGGATAAGAGAGTGTGTGACAGGGGAGAGAGAGGCACAGGGGAGAGAGAGGGATAGGGGAGAGAGGGAGAGAGCGGGAGATGGGGAGGATGTGGATCTGGCTCAGGTGTTGGCCTATCTCCTCACGAGGTAAATATCTCTCTGTGTGTGTGTCTCTCACACTCACCATCTCTCTCTCTCTCTGTGTCTCTCTGACTGTGTATCTGTCTCTCTCTCCTCTATCACATCCCCCCACCATATCTCTGTCTGTCTGTCTGTCTGTCTGTCTGTCTGTCTGTCTGTCTGTCTAATATACTGTATATTATCACATTCCCCCCGTCTCTCCCTCCCTCTCCCACCCCCCCCCCCCATCTCTCCCTCCCTCTCCCTCCCCGTTGTCTCTCCCTCCCTCTCCCCCCCCCCCCACCGTCTCTCCCTCCCTCCCCCACCCCCCCCACCGTCTCTCCCGCCCTCTCCCCCACCTCGTCTCTCCCACCCTCTTCTCCCCGTCTCTCCCGCCCTCTTCCCACCGCCCGTCTCTCTCTCCCTCTTCACCCACCCCTTGTATACCTGTATATTGTATTCGAGGATTACACAATATGGCGGCTTGCACCTCGGTCTGTGCATTGTGTAGTGATGGGTCTTGTAGTTCAGTACGCGTGCATTTGCATTTGCATTCAGGGTGTGCGCGCATTCAGGGTGCGCACGCATTCCATGCTCTAGGTCCAATCACCTCGTAGGTCACCTTGCAATGCCAGCGACAAGGTAAGCTGGAAAAGATCGCATTATACCAATATTACCGATATATCGCTGGAAACGATATACCGATATTTACAATATACCGATAAATATTTTACATCGAATTTTTCAATATATCGCTATATTTTAAATTCCGATATCGGCATATCGATATGAAAATTGTATCGATATAACCGATACATCGATATATCGCCGGACCCTACCTGGCAGTAAGTAGGATCCTGGTTGTTATTCAATTGGTGGATCACTTTCTGGGGGTAATATTCCCTCCCAAATAAAATAATTTGGTCACTCGATCCACGACTGCTTGTGAGGCACTGCTGTGCACATTACATCCACAAAATACAGAATCAATCTGCTTTAAAATATATTCTGTGAAGCACTTTGAGAAATCTCAATGGCTTTATAAGGTGCCATTTGAATTATAATATTAATATTATGTATTATATATATATAAATGACACTTTCCACACACTCACATACACACACTCTCTCATCTCAGCGCCAAAACATTCTCAAGACTTTCAGACTCAGCCAAGTTTTAATGTGCTGAATAGAAACACTGTGTGCCTCTTGTTTTTCTTGGGAATCACAGCAACAATTATATTACAGTACTTCAATCAACCTTCATACGTATTCCTGCTGTCAAAAAATAGGAAGTTATGTTGCCAGCTGTTTTGACCTCCTGGTTTGAACAATTCTTATAATAATATGCATTTGATGTGAGATACAGACACATATAAACAGGTGAATGCCATTCAGCCCCTCGAGCTTGTTCCTTTTTTTTTTAAACAATATATTTATTTAGACAAAATGATATCTAATTTGTTGAAACTCATACCCGTAACACCACACGCCAAAAAATTTACATTTTCCACCGTGACAAGTACTCAGCAGCTCTGTCCAGCTACCCACGCAAAACCAAACCCTCAAAACATCATCCACCGTCTTTGTGGGAAAACACACTGCAGTTCTCGTCACAAAACATAAGACGCCTAAGCCCCACATTCCCCTTATAGGACCAGGGCCTCATCGCTTCTCTGTCCTGCTGCCTTTATTTACAGGGAGCAGTTACAAACGGACTAATCCCAGCTCCACCATCCTCCCCTTACCGGATAGCAGGCCAAACAAAAACCCCACTCTGATGCTCCCCCCCTTTATGGGGAGAGGCTTCTCCCTTCCGCAGGATACAAAACATTCATTTGGGGACGCTCTCTGGTTACAGGTCGAGCGTCCCCCTTGCAAGTACTACGTACAGGTACCCTGACGCTTTAGGCGGTGTGTATAGTGTGTGTGTGTGTGTTGTATGTGTATGTGTGTTGTATGCGTCCTCGTGCACCGCCCAACCATCGGCGGCCGGGTTTTCAGCCTCTCTGCTCCCGCACTGTGGAACTCCATCCCGCAGACCCCCCCAACCCCCCCCCCCCGCCTCGCTGCCTCCCTTTCCTCCTTCAAGGCCGGTCTCAAGACCTTTCTCTTCGACCGCGTCTTCGGCTGCCCCACTAACTCTTCCCCCTCTCCCTCCCTCCCTCTAACCCGACCCTCCCCCCACCCCCCCCAGCTCGGGTCCGACCTGACTGTTCAGCACTTTGGGACGTCCTCCCGACATGAAAGGTGCTATATATGTGCAATTTTGTTGTTGTTTTTGTATGTGTGTGTAATTTTGTTGTATTGTGTATTGTATGTATGTGTTGTGCGTATGTGTGTGTATATTGTACGTGTGTGCATATTGTATGGGTATGTGTATGTTGTGTGTATGTGTGTGTTGTACGTATATGTTGTGTATGTGTGTGTTGTACGTATGTGTGTGTTGTGCGTATGTGTTGTGTATGTGTTGTGCGTGTGTGTGTTGTGTTTGTATACTTCCCACTACTGGGTGCCGAATCCCCTTTTTCCCACCCTCACTGCGATGCTCACCGAGATACTATTCTCGGATGCTATATAAATTCCAGTTATTCTCAATCTGTGGATATTGTGGAGTCCTGTAGCTCAGTGGTTAGGGCACTCGCCTTACAAACAAGAGACCTGGGTAAGGTAAAACCATGGGCAAGATTCCCCAAACCATGGGCAAGTTTCCTTACTCCACACGCCTAATAATAATCCCTCAAAAAACCAATAATAAATCGGTCATTTCAATCCATGACTTTGTGGGACGCTGCTGTGCGCAGTTGGCAGCTGCGTTTCACCCACAAATAATCTGTCAAGTCACTTTACAGTACATTCTGTGAAGCGCTTTGAGACGTCTGGAAGACGTGAAAAGTGTTATATCAAACGCAAGGATTATTATTATTACTATGTTAGATCCGCAAATGTCCAAGCAGACAATGCACTACTGTAATATGTTGTAACACGCAGACAACGGCAAGGATTAGTCTTTGATAAAATACATTTTTTTAAATCCAAAAATACTTTAAAAAATACTGTATGTATAAAAAAATATCTATATTATTTATACATATGCCTCTCTACAACAACAGCAACAAAATTATACTTGTTTAGCATTGGGTCTTTCCAAACGTGAATTGGAATGCTGTTGGACGCCCTCCCATTTTCTGAATGTAATTTTGTTTTGCGTCTTGTGCTTATTTGTGAAAAATAGATTTTTTTAAAAACACCCAAACAATTTCACACTTGAGAATGAAGAAACGTCTGGTCTTTTGAAGCAATCGATGTACAAAGTAAGATTCACAAAATAACATCATCCATTCCCTGGAAAATCAATCACTTCTGATGGAAAGGGTCAAGTGAAACTGCAGACCACTGTACCAGCTCGTGAATTGAATTATTGAAGGTGCTTAGTTTTTGTTTTTAGATTTATCTGATCCAATCTTTCTGCTTTCCAAAAACTGATAGGAACAAGAGATTCAACCTATTGACCTAATTCTGCCAATTTATTAGATGTGAATAAGAATCATAATAAACCTTGCATTTGATATAGTGCTTTTCATGTCTTCTAGATGTCTCACAGCGCTTCACAGAATATAGTGTAAAGTGAATTAACTCTATATTTGAGGGCGAAATACAGCAGCCAATTACGCACAGCAGTGTCCCACAAACAATGGTGGATTGAATCACCAATTTATTATAGTTTTTTTTTGAAGGGATTATTATTAGGCTTGTGGAGTAAGAAAACTTGGCCAAGGTTTTGCCCTGAACTGGCTGGATTGGAAACACAGGTCTCACGTTGTAAGGCAAGTGCTCTAACAACTGAGCTACAGGACTCCACATCGATCAATCTTTTAATCCCATTCATCTGTGCTTTCTGCAAAGACAGCGATAATGTGAAATAGATTCCCAGTTCTTAAAATATTACCCTTTTGTGAAGAATTGCTTCTAATCTATTTTAAAAATGGGACAGTATTGAAAACACTAGAAAATGGCAATTCACAATTGCAAATAACCAGTGAGAGTTAACAGAAATGAAATGGTTTGTTGATATTGGAGTAACTAGTTTTACACATTTTACATTGTGGAGCTCTTGTAGCTCAGTGGTTAGAGCACTTGCTATACAAGTGTGAGACCTGCATTTGAATCCAGACAGATTAGGGCAAAATCTTGGGCAAAATTACACGTCTAATAATAATCCGTCCAAAAATCCCCACAATAATAATTGGTAATTTCAAACCATGACTATTTGTGGAATACTTCTGTGTGCAATTGGCTGTCATGTTTTGCCCACACATATACAGTCAATTCACTACAGTATATTCTGTGAAGCGCTTTGAGACGTCAATATGTGAAAAGCACCACATCAAATGCAAGGATTATTATTATATATGTTCTTCGATAATAAAAATTCTTCTATAATTAGTCCACTGAATGCTCTTCACGATGCCTAGTTTGCTTGTAGTGCAAGATCATGTAAGCAATTTCTAAAGTGAGATCACTAGTATTTTTTTAAATCCATGTTTAGACAAAGGGAACAGATTACAGATGTGTTATACATATATATTTGCAGAGTTCTGTAGCTCAGTGATTAGAGCACTCGCCTTACAAGAGTGAGACCTATGTTTTGAATCCAGGCAGGTAAGGGCGAAACCTTGGGCAAGTCTCCTTACTCCACACGCCTGATAATAACCCCTACAAAAAAAACAATAATAAATTGGTCATTTCAATTCATGACTGTTTGTGGGACACTCCTGTGTGCAATTGGCTGCCGTGCTTCGCCCAGTCAATTCACTTTAAGTATATTCTGTGAAGCGCTTTGAGACGCCTCGAAGATGTGAAAAAGCGCTATAAGATAATAACAGGAAGGCCTATTTAACATGGACAGTTTGCAAATAAATCAGGGTAAGAGAGGGACATTTTCACACTAAAAAATGAAAGGCATAAGATTGATAGGATCAGTTGTCCAGGTCACTTGTTACTGACCTGTTACTGGGTGTGCTAATGAGGTTTTGAGCAGCAAATATTAGAAGGCAATTTTACCATATAAAATGTACATAAATCCTTACAATGGTATACATCATTGAATCCTAATGATCTTGTACTTGGTGTGTACCTCTATGTAAATATTTATGAGCCAAGGACTTCTTATGGATTATGGAAATCTGTGCTCAGATTTAACCATTTAAATCACTGTAACCATTTCAAGGAAATTGCATATGTAAATAAATGATTTCCAAAATGGTTGAAATGAGCAGTGCAGGTTTATTAAACATTAAATAACTCTAAAATATACAACTAGCATATTAATTATTTCAAAATATATATAGCAAAAATAAATAACTGAATATTAGACATTTACATTGTCTGTGCATTAAATAAGATTCCAAAAAAGTCACAGAAAGGTACCTCTTAAGATAATACAACTGTGCAGAGATGTATGCCAGATCATCCCAAACAATAGTTATGAACTATCCCTTAAATAAAAGTAAAGTCTCTATTTTCAAAAGCAAATGTAAATTAATTTAATTGTGTAACAAACTTAAATGAGTGCAAACCTCTATAATACTTGTATACTGTATTTATTCTTAATGAGAATTGTTCATTATCAAACAGAAGAAAGCAATGTTCACAATATATTTTGGTCTTGGAGCATCATTGCAATTAACTGCAGGGCAAAAAAGTATCGATTTTCTTACAATAAATCTCAGCTAGCTGGGCTTGAGATACCCCAAATATAACATTTCATCTTATTTCTCTTACTGGGTAATCCAAGTGGAATTTCATGTTTATTTATAATAAACATATAATTGTGGAATGTTCTACTCTTAATATCAGAGAAAGTTAAAATACGATTAGGCACTAAATATGGAATCTGTGAATGTGTGTCCATTTGCAAAGGCGGAAAAAAGGTGTGTTTACGGTTCAGTCATGAAGAGCATATGAAATAGGACTAAATAAATTTCATCTCAATTGATAACTTATTGTCACATTAGTTTATCCTTGTATGAAGTATTGGTGAGACATACTTAGAATACTGGGTATAGTTTGGCTGCCAAATCTTTAAAGAAGCTTGATGCGGTTCAGAGAATAACTCGGATGATTCAGGAACACAGTGTGAAAAAGCGCTATAAGATAATAACAGGAAGAATATAACAGTGTGAAAATAGATTCAAAGTATTGAACCCATCCTCTTGGAATACAAAAGGGTTGAGAGGGGACAAGGTTTAGGTTTTTAAAATGAGTGGTGTGGTAATAATAATTATAATAATCCTTGCATTTGATATAGCCCCTTATCATGTCTTCGAGACGTCTCAAGGTGCTTGAATATACTGTAGAATGAATTGACTGTACATTTTGTGGGCGAAACGCGACAACCAATTCCACGTAGCAGTGTCCCACAAACAGTTGTGGATTCAGTGACCAAATTATTATTGTTACTTGAGGGAATTATTACCCTCTGGAAAAACGATCCAGCAATCAACTAACAACCGGGTTCCTAATTACCTCTAGGTAAGATATGTGTGGAGTAAGGAAACTTGCACAAAGTTTCGCCCTGCCCGGGAATCAAACTCAGGTTCTCTCGCTTGTGATGCAAGTGCTTTAACCACTAAATTACTGCACTCCACTGCTCTAAATTGACACTTTTATTGAAGCAAGATTTAATTTGACCTTTTAATAATAATCCTTGCATTTGGTGTAGCGCTTTTCACGTCATGCTACAATTAATTCTTCCTTGAAATGTGGTTTTTCTTGTTTTTAACACTTGAGATTCTCAGACATGTAAATTATGAGATGATGGGGAATGGTAGGTGTTACGGAAGGATGAAATTGGATGGGCGGAAAGGCCTACTTCATTCAAAACAATCTTGGGATCTGGTGAAATATATAAATTAAGACCACAGTTCCCTTCCCCAACAAAGTGTTCTGAGTAGTTTCTTTGCTTTTGAGTTTATAAACGTTAGGCATGCACAGGGGGTTTAATAAGTAACCAAAACAACACCGGATACTCATACTCTGCGTGTTTATAACAAACACTCTTTGATATGGTCCCAACAGTATTTGTTTTGGATTTTCTTGTCAGTTTAATTTGCCAGTTTTCTTCCTCTCCCCTCCTCAAGATGTTTGACTCTTTTCTATCTTGGCTGGGGTTGGTGGGAGGGTGAGGGGGGTGAGCGGTGGTGGCGGGGGGAATGGGACATACTGTTCCACGGATTAACCATAATACTGGAATCATACATCATGCAGGAGCTTTGACAGTGAATGTTGGCAGGTTTTTAAACCTGGAAGAGTTGATCAGAATTAGGTTCTATCCTGCCCTCACTCAACCTTTACACAACACACAATTAAACTGACAAGAACATCGAAAAACAAATACCATTGGCACCATATCAAAGGGTTTGAGTATCCAGTGCTTTGGTTACTTATTCACAGTGCATGCCTTACGTTTATAAACTCAAAAGCAAAGAAGCTATTCAGAACACTTTGTTGGGGAACTGTGGCTTTAATTTATATATTTCACCAGATCCCAAGATTGTTTTGAATGAAGTAGGCCTTTCCCCCCATCCAGTTTCATCTTTCCATAACACACAGCAGGTCTCAGTAAATCAGAACAATCAGAACAGAGATTCCTGGGCTGATTTTCCTCTCCCCTTGGCTGGGCTTTTGAGGCCAATTGTAGGGTTTCCACTGCTGCCCAGCTGAGATCAGTTAAATATCAGTTAACTTGGAACATACCAAGGTTTCAGTCCAGCAGAATCTTCCCCAATCGTACAGCTGTTGGATAAAAAATCTGATGCCTTTGTTCATAAAGTTACTTGCTTCTGATAAACCCGATTATTTTCATTGTTGATTTAGTTGCTTCCTTACCTTTACACTTATTGGAAAAAAAAGGGCTCCTGTGTTGATACTGATTAACTTGCAGAGAGTCAATATTTCTTAAATATCATGGTCAAATCCCGTAGGCACTAACGGTAAAGCATATTATTTGGCAATATATATCTTTATATCTTTATATATATATTTGTATCTGTATAATGTTTTGATGTGACTTTATAAAGCCCATGTCCTTGAGTTTCAGTACAAACATTCAATACTGGCTTATAACAGTGTTGGTCCTTTGGTTTGCCTGGTATATGGAAGCAATGGTTGGCTCCCCATGTCCTTGGATTTCTGTCCTCCCGGCTGGACAGACAGTGAAGATGGAAGTGACATGTGATGAACTGCTCCTTTCTGCTGCTGGAAGCCATTGATGTAGCTGGCTATCAGCAAAGTGATCTCTAGAATCTAGAATAACAAACCACGTTGAATTCAGACTCATGGCACAATATTCTTAATAACAATTATACTCCTTGCATTTGATATAGCGCTTTTTACGTCTTCTAGACATCTCAAAGCACTACACAGAATATACTGCAAAGTGAATTGACTGTATATTTGTGGGTGAAACGCGGCAGCCAATTGCGCACAGCAGCGTCCCACAAACAGTCGTGGATTGAAATGACCAATTTTATTGTGTTTTTTTTGGAGGGATTATTATTAAGCGTCTGGAGTAAGGAAAGTTGCCCAAGTTTTGCCCTGACCTGCCTAGATTCGAACACAAGGTCTCACGCTTGTAAGGCAAGTGCTATAACCACAGAGCTACAGGACTCCACTTATTTTTCAACATAAATGAGTAGAACATCAGCACTTACCTTTCACAATGAGCTGAAAATACAGCAGTGGTGCTTTTTTTTTCCCCACGTGATTTTAAATCATGGAAACGGGGTTCCCTGATGGACATTTTACAGCTATGTATAAATGGGATTTTTGCCCTACTGTAGTCTGTGGTGTAGAATCAGGGGGATAAACGTAGAATACAATCCCAAATTACATTTGTACAACAGGTAAGGTTTTTTAAGGTTTTGAGAAAGTCATAGAGCAATATTTGCTGAAGGAAGCAAGTTTCTTCTCCCTCATGTCTTCCACATTCAATTGACCAATTCACCCAATGGCCGTTTGTGAGACCCCGCTTTGCATAAATGTCTCCCGTGATATGTTTGACACTAATTACAAAAAGCTTTGAGATCTTCGAGACAGAACAAATGCTTATTGGATGTCGTCCTGACACAACAGGTGCTATATAAGTGGAAATTGTGACAGTTGATGTTTCGGGACTATAATCCCTCCGTACTCGTCTTCATATCGCATGTGTGAACCTTCCTCTTTGATCATGCTAACGGTTATCTCCCCTGTCTCCTCGGCTTGGCATCAAGCTCGGCCACAGGGATGTGCTCCGAGACACTACCCCATCAAAGGCGCTATACGAGTGCAAGTTGTTGTATAACCACGCAAGTTATTTGTTACACTGCATAAAGTGATAATAAATCCCTCAAAGAAAAAATACATCAATAATAAATAAATTGGTCATTTTCAATTCATGACTGTTTGTGGAGACGCTGCTGTGCACAATTGGCTGACGCAGTTCGCCGGCAAAATATACAGTTCAAATTCACTTTACAGTATATTCTGTGAAGCTCTTTGAGATGTCTAGAAGATGTGAAAAGCGTTGTATCAAATGCCAGGATTCTTCTTCTTATTAATAAGTGTGCAACACTGCAAAATCTGCTCTTTAGATTAGCTATAAAGAGGCACGTATCACATGAAGAGATAGACACAGGTGAGTAGGACTCAGTGGTTATTCAATTTTTTGAATAAAGAACTAGACAAACCTTTGGTTTTGATATAGCAAACGACAGCTTCTCTGTTGGTTTATCTTTCACTCGCACAATGTCCACCATTTGCCCAACCACAAGCATGAAATCATCGCGGCAACCTCCAAAGGTCATGATAACCTTGTACAAATATGTTGCTGTCAGACGCTGTGGAGAAATCGGGGAAGAAGGTTTGACTTTGGAACAGTAGTTAACAACAATCGGTTAAGATGTAACACAATGTTAGAGATATCCGTGTTCTTACCATTGAGCTGTATTCCAATATGCTAATACCATCTTCGTGCACAACAAGCCACACTGGTGCATTATCAGTTGCTGCAGGAGGAACGATGGGCTGTGGAACGCAAAGACACGAGAAACATGATTACACAATCCAACCAAAGTGTGGTGTTAAACCAAAGTCAAGCCAAACAGTCAATCCACGCCTGTTGGTGTGGGCACCACTGTGCATAATTGGCTGCCGCCTTTCACCCACAAAATATAGTCAATTCACTTTACAGTCTATTCTGTGAAGCATGTGGAGTCCTGTAGGTCAGCGGTTAGAGCACTCGCCTTACAAGCGTGAGACCTGTGTTCAAATCCAGGCAGGTCAGGATGAAATCTTGGGCAAGTTTCCTTACTCCACAAGCCTAATAATAATCCCTCAAAAAAAACAATAATCATTTGGTCACTTCAACCCACGACTGTTTGTGGGGACAGTGTGTGCGCAATTGGCGGCTGCATTTCATCCACAAACATACAGTCAATTTACTTTATAGAATATTCTGTGAAGCGCTTTTAGATGCCTGGAAGACGTGAAAAGCACTATATCAAATGCTAGGAATATTATTAATTTTATTTTTATTATTGTTGAAGACTGAATGCAAAAAACAATCAATGTATCACCGAGTTGTCTTCCTGTTGATCACTGACTATTGAGTAACTGAATGAGTGAGTTCAATATTTACAGTCTATAGTCTAGATCTCCAACAGTCTCCCGAATTACTGCACTGTGGTCTGCTGCAATCCAGGTTTACACCCATGATTTTCCATTCAGCAGGCCTCTGATCTCACCTGGCCCAGAGACTTGGCATTTACCAGGAACTGAACAGTGAGATGGGCTCTGTCAATTCTTTGTTCTCCCTCACTCCAGCAGAAATGGCTATTTGCCATATTAGGGATTAATGTACAGCCCCAGCGCAACTTCACCTTTACTTTGCTCCCACTCCCTGGAACCTTCACAGGGATAAGGTAGGTTGTTAGATTAGAAGTTAGATTAGAAAATCAACCATGATCTTATTGAATGGCGGGCAGGCTCGAGGGGCCCATTGGCCTACTCCTGCTCCTTATTCTTATGCTCTTATGTTTTCCCTTAAAAACTCCCTCCTCCTCACCTGGGACTGCGCTTTCAAAACCAGCCTTGAAAACAAATCCTCAAACCGTCCTTTCAGCCGCCTCTCCATTCAGCACCTGACACGGCTAAGTCCATTCATCTTTGAAGGCGTAACTTGCCAAATGGACAATGGGGTCACAGTTTAAGTCATGTACCATGTTCCCCCAAAAGGACTATTCCAGACAACCCTTTGACCACCCCCCCCACCCCCAGAGATCGTACCTTCGTTGCAAACAGTTTGGCTCCGAAGAATGGCCATTTGCGAGCCACAGTCAAGTAGATACGGACACAGTCAGCAGCAGCCCGCCCTCTCAGAGCCATCCATTTAGTAGACAATCGTTGGCGAAGCTGTCTGTAAGCAAGTACGTAGCGAAATTGAGTAGCTGCATGCTTCCCCCCTCCCCTCCCTCTACCCCACCCCACGCCCCCGCACACAACCCGTTTTAAGTTCATTTCATTCAAATAATCTTTCCTGTAAATCTTAAGAGTGTCTTATAAGTGCTTGGGAGACCTGACCCCAATTGAAGGCACTATATAAATGCAAATTTATTCCAAAACTATTTATAAGCCGTGAACAGTGACTGGATACTTGCATTATTAGGGGGTTTTAAACTCTCAACACCAACATAATAACTGCAGCGTGAAATCAGTTGTTTGTATTTTCTACATTAATAGCTAGTTTCTCCCAACGATGTTCGAAGCACCCACATGTGGAAAGCTTACTTAAGTTGATCCTCGGAGCAGCCTGGTTTGTATCGTTTGGGGTAGAATTTCTCTATGACTTGCTTCAGAGTTTGATTTGATTTGGATGGTGTGCTGAGCTGTCCTCCTGGTGTAGAGAAAGGGCGTTCGAAGTCTCCAAACTCCACCTGGTAGAAAATACACAAGTGGCGGACGTAGCAAATAGTTCAACAGGACTGGTCGGTGCTCTCTCTGAGCTCCGTTGGTTGAACTAGTTTAATTTAATCTCCCTCTCCAGTTTTAAACACTTCTCTGCTAGCTGTTTCAAAACCACTCCCCGAAAACCTCTCTCATTGACTGAATCTCTGTCATCTAGAGTCCTGTAGCTCAGTGGTTAGAGCACTCGCTTTACAAGCAAGAGACCTGGGTTCGATTCCAGGCAGGTTAGGGCAAAACCTTGGGCAAGTTTCCTTACTCCGCATGTAGGCACACCACACCATACACACATGCCTGGTAATAATCCCTCACAAATGAACAATAATAAAATTGGTTATTTCAATCCACGACTGTCTGTGGGGCACTGCTGTGCACAATTGGCTGCCGTGTTTCGCCCACAAAATATACAGTCAATTCACTTTACAGTATATTCTGTGAAGCACTTTGAGACGTCTAGAAGTCATGAAAAGCGCAATATCAAATGCAAGGATTATTATTATTATTATGATGAATACATCAAAGAGGTGTAGGTGTCACTTGAAGAAAAAGGAAATCACATTCACATGGAAATTATAAATAAATGGACAGATTTTTTTTCTTCATCTGAATTTCTATCATTAAGAACTAGCTATTTATCTGCTTGAGAACTGTACTGAAGGATATAGGAATAGGCGTGGGGATGAAATGTGTTTGAGCGGGGAAGGATAGAGTAAACGGAGGGGGATGTTGAATGTTCAATTTTTGCTCAATTTCCTTTAAGGTTCAATGATACTTCAACAAGTGCGGGATTTTCCAATGGGTACATATATGGTGATCTGTAGGTTTTATGGTGTGTGGAAGGAGAGGGCTTAATGACACATTACTGGCATGTCTGCCTTGTGTGTGTCCAATGTACATTCTCCATTACTATGCTGTACAAGTGTAATTTGCTGTTGTTGTCTGCTCCCCACAGACTGAGGCTTACCTGGGCTATCAAAGCTGCCATTTCTAAAGCGAGTTCTTTGTTTACAGGAAAGTGTCCGTTCACGATTTCATCATTTGTCTGGTACACCAGTAACAGTTTTTCTCTGTCCGTCTCTCCGCGAGCTTGTGTAGAGAAGTATAGCCTGTAAAAGCAATGTGAGAGATCAGTATACAATCTTGCAGCAGATACCAGGCCACTAACCGGCTGTGAATCACCGTCGAGGATAACTTGGCCACAGCTAAGCCCAGCCATTCCATTCAGCAATCCAAAACATCCCAGAGAATAGAACCAGGCTTCCAATGCACAAAATCTTACACTGTCTTATCCTGTGATACCCTTTGCCTTAGAATTTAAGAGGGTGGAGGATTGCAGAAAAATCTTCAATTAATTTTGGAAGTCAATCCTATCAATGAATGACCCAAAAAAGGAGCAGCTTTCAAACTTAAGGCCAATTTCAAAATGTTTCTACAAATCTGTGCCTGTTAAAATTTAAGGCTTCAAACCCATTGGCTCCTGACTGGGAGGGGAGAGAAAGAGTGCTACTGTTTAAGCCAGGTCTCTGGAACAAGAAGAATTTGAGATGATTTAACAACTTCTTTCTCTGCTATTCCAGAACAGATCCGATAAGAAAACTCACTGTAGCAGCAATAAATGACGAGCAAGATTTTTATTTTTGGATTGAAACGTGAAACATAGATATTTCAGACAAAAATATCCTAATTGACCTAATTTGAATATAGTAAAAATCCTTGCATTTGATATAGCGCTTTTCACATCTTATTAAGGTCTCAAAGCGCTTCACAGAATATACTGTAAAATGAATTGACTGTATATTTGTGGGCGAAACGCAGCAGCCAATTGTGCACAGCAGTGTCCCACAAACAGTCGTGGATTGAAAATGACCAACTTTTATTATTGTGGTTTTTTTAATGGATTAATATTAGCCATGTGGAGTAAGGAAACTTTCCCAAGGTTTCGCCCTGATCTGCTTGGATTCGAACATAGGTCTCATGCTTGTAAGGCGAGTGCTCTAACCACTAAGCTACAGGAGCTCCACAACAAGTGTTCTGGGAGAGATGATGGAATGGATTTTGCATCTTAAAAGCTCTAAAACTGATCCAGAAAATGTGAAAGGCGCTATACCAAATGCAAGGATTAATATTATAAGACTAATCTAGAAGACGTGAAAAGTGTTACAACAAATTCAAGAATTATTACTATTATTATAAGACTAATCCAGAAGGTGTGAAAAGTGCTATAAGAAATGCAAGGATTATTATTATTACTGTATTATAAAATCTCAAGGTCAGTACCTGTTTTTATAAGTCAGCCGGACAGTTCTTGTCCCCTCCAATTTGCCAGGTAGCTGTTCTTTGGAAGCCTGTTCCCATTTGGAAATGATGTCGCAAATCTGAATAAAGAAATTCTGTCTGGGTGACTGAAGCAACCTCAACACAATTTCAACACAAGGCAAGTCCCTGCTGCAATAAGTGATACTCATGCGCCTGAACTTAATCTGAATAAACCAAGATTGGAAATAATAAATGCTTATTTTAAAGCAAAACATATTGTGGAAGAACAAAGTAATCCTTCAATTATGAAGAATTGTAAAAATGTCAAAAGAGTTTGTTGGAAACTGTTCTAGATCGTAAAGAAAATCTGTTTTAAAACAATAATTTGCCGCAGAATTTCTTCTTGGTAAAAAGAGTGATAGGCGTGTGAAACAAACTTCCAGCACAGACTGAGAAGAAAGCTTCGGAGGAATTTACACAGTTTCCAGGGTTAGTTGATGAGATATGTTGAAGGAATCTCTTGACAAAGTGGATGGACACAGTTAGAAACAGTACATCAATAATGTGCTCCTGTGTGACGCTGTTGATGTTGTAATGAACTAAAAATAAACTTTGATTGAGCTGCCTTCTCCTGCTTTTATTTAGATGTGGAAACAACTGTAGCTACAACAACAACAACTTCAATTTATATAGCGCCCTCCACGCCAGCTGGCGTCTCAGAGCGCTTTGTGGTTAGAGCACTCGGCTGACATGCATGAGACCTGGGTTTGAATCTAGGTAGGGCAAAATCTTGAGCAAGTTTCCTTACTCCACACACTTAATAATAATCCCTCAAAAAAAAATTGATCATTTCAATCCACGACTGTTTGTGGGGACATTGCTGTGCGCAATTGGTTGCCGCATTTCGCTCACAGTCAATTCACTTTACAGTACACTCTGTGAAGCGCTTTGAGATATCTAGAAGACATGAAAAGCGCTATATCAAATACACGGATTATTATTAATGTTATTAACTGTAGCCAGAACAAAATGTGTTACGATTGAAAACTAATTCCTGGAACTATCACACTACACCCACCTCTGAAAGCAAGATCCATAACAAGGAACTGTGGTATTTATTCTAATTTAATCTCAATATGTCAATCGATCAGAATTTTCTGTCGTCCGTGGCCCTACCTTACCTTTATGTTTCCCTGAAGGCAATGCTCTTGATCTTTCCCAGAGGGATCATCTGTGAATAGAGAGAATCCAGAATGTGCTGGGTCTCTCAAGCCAGTGTCTTGGTTCAGAGTGTTCAAGAATTCATCCACTGTGGTAGAGGCATCGAAACCAACCACCTGTATGTTCAATTCAGAAAGATTGAAGGTTAAAATAGCTTAGAAATAAAATGGCTATTTATGGCTATTAAAATTATGGCAATAAAATGGCCTCAAAGTTATTGTAAAAAATAAAAGATGATCAGTAGACTCAAGATCAAAACTCTTGTCCCTTAGCCTATTAATTATCTTTTATTTTTACAATTTCAGGTCGGAAACATATGGGTCAACAACAGGAAAAATGAGAAGAAATGCCACTGTGTTGTCTACATTTACTCTCTCTGTGCAGCATCTTAACATGGCAAACTGTAAAGCACAATTTTAAAGCTGGTGTTGTATCATTTTCTTTCGAGAATCCTGTAGTTCAGTGGTTAGAGCACTCGCCTTACAAGCGTGAGACCTGTGTTGAAATCCAGGCAAGTTTGGGCAAAACCTTGGACAAGTTTCCTTATTCCACACGCCAAATAATAATCCTCCAAAACTACAGCTATAATAAATTGGTCATTTCAATCTACGACTGTTTGTGGGGCACTGCTGTGCGCAATTGGCTGCCACGATTTGCCCACAAATATATACAGTCAATTCATTTTACAGTATATTCTGTGAAGCGCTTTGAGACATCTAGAACACATGAAAAGCACTATATCAAATGCAAGGATTATTATTATTCCAGAAAACCGACCTCATAGTTACGAATGACTTGATTCAACAATTTGTCAAATTCTGGATGCTCTAAAACGTTACTCAGGTAGAATTTCTCTCCTAATGGGAGGGGACATTTCTTTTCCTATTCCTCAATTATCCAGACACTCACCTGATAAGTGCAGTTCATGAAATGTACAGGAATGCTGAAAGGTAAGGAGTGGTGATAGGGATTTCTCAGGAGGATGGAGAGGATTTCCATCCTGGAAGGCTTTGCCTGACGGTCTCCATTCCTTAACGTTCTCTCTAATGATCGCTGGCAGTAAATGGTATACTTTCCGATTTCAGTTCTACAATTCGGGAAGAGGTAAAGAGGTTAAAATTGTAGGTGGTAGAGAATACTGTAAAGTGAATTGACTGCATAGTTTTGGTGGGTGAAGTCAGTATTAGTCTTCAGTTTGCTAGGAATTTACTGTTATTCTATTCACCCAGGATCAGCATTTCTCTTCAGGTGCTGCTTGAGAAGCCAGAGGAACGGATGTTGAGGAAGGAAGAGACCAACACACAAAGCCAACAGCTGCCACCCCTTAAAACAGAAACAACAATATCCATTGTAAGACATGCACAACATGAAAGCTACATAGACCAATCAGGTCTCCAACAGTAAATGCTTAGTGATATATACAATTGCTCCACAAATCAGATCCTAACCAAATGTATTGCTAAAACTCACTGTTCAATTGGGCTCTCAAGAATTGCACTCGAGTGAGTATCTGCAACATACATAATAATAATAATAATCCTTGCATTTGACATAGCGCTTTTCATGTCTTCTAGACGTCTCAAAGGGTTTCACAGAATATACTGTAAAGTGAATTGACTGCATGTTTGTGGGCAAAACATGGAAGCCAATTGCGCACAGCAGCATCCCCACACACAGTCGTGGATTGAAATGAGCAATTTATTATTTTTTAGAAGTATTATTAAACCTGGATAAGGAATCCGCCAATCGACTAACAACCAGTTTCCTACCTTCTGCTAGGTTAACAGAGGTGTGTGGAGTAAGGAAACTTGGCCAACAATTTCACCCTGCCGGGAATCAAACCCAGGTCTCTTGCTTGCAAGGTGAGTGCTCTAACCACTGAGCTATAGGGTTCCATGAGAGAGGTGCAAGTGAAGAAGAAACTGCGGCTCATTTGATCTTATCCTTTCAGCATACGCACGGTCGTCTAATTACAGCATCAAATTGTTTCATATAAATAAGTACAATGTCCTTTTAACACCATTTATAACCCAATAACCCTGATAACCCAACCCAGTTGTTAATTATCTAATGATCTTCTGTGAAAATAAATATTTCCGAGCTGTCCTCAAATTTCCATTCACAATTCTGTAACTGTGCCCTCTTATCATATTGACGTGGGACATCTTCCCGAAGTGAAAGATGCTTTACAAATGTAAACATTGTTGTTGTTGTTGACTTGGAATTATCTGATTGTAACTCCTGCAGTTACTTTCTCAATAACATTTGCAATATTATAACCTACAGACAATATCTACTAGATCCCCAGCCCACCCGACACATTTATTTACAAGGTATAAAGAGCCCCAGTTTATCACTTGCTGTTGAGCTCTCCAAATGTATAGAGCATTGCCATCTCCCAGAGAAGATATTGTGCATTTGCTGAGAGGGAATATATAGTGCACTTCAATATTTTTACTTGTTATAATATTTTTATATTTTGAAAGAGAACACACATATAGATGCTAATTCTTTTTGCACTATTACTATTCACTATACCTGTATTGGTCCACACTGGTTCTGGGTTTGTCGCTTCCTTGTTTGTTTAGTTAATTGGCAGTAGATCTCATTCTGCAAAACTGGATGTGTGAGACACACTTGCAAGGCACTTTGGCCCAGCGACACATGATAATCGATGGCAGGGGCATCGATTGCAACGTTGATAAATAACTGGGAAGTCTGGCAAAATGAAAATACAACATTTCAATGTAATAAACAATGACAATACCTGTTTCATTTTGTAAACATCGATACAGTAAAACTCTTCTCCTTGTTGGCTATAACCAACAACAACAACAAAATTACACTTGAGTGGAGGGGGCGGGCAGGTTGTTAGGGGGTTAGAAGGTTACTGATGTAGGGTGGGGCGAGGCCATGGAGGTCTTTAAATGTGAGGACCAGGATCTTGATTTGGAACCTCTGGATGATAGGGAGCCATTGGAGTCAGGCGCGGATGGGGGAGATGGGGGTCATGGAGCTTGGAGTGGTAGAGGACACGGGCTGCAGAGTTCTGGATCATCCACAACCTGTGGAAGGAAGAATTGGGAAGGCCAACAAGCAGTATGTTTGCATAGTCAAGCTGGGAGGTAATGAAGGCATGAATGAGGGTTTCAACGGGCTTGGGGGTAAGGTACTGGCAGAGTTGGGCAATATTGTGGAGGTGAGGAAAGGCATCTTGCTTATCTTGCTTATTTTAGAGGCACTATAGGATAAATGTAAGGAAATGGGAAATGCAAAATGATCCAAGAAGGGGATTATCGCCTGACTTTGAGAGCGAGACAAATTGGAGGTTGAAAAAATATGAATTGGGAAAGGAGCAGCATTAATTACACCCCTGAGAAACAAACTGAACTGTAGTTGGAATTTGAACTAACAACATTAAACTTGCATAAAACTTTTCATGTCAGTAGGACGTCCCAAGGCGCTGGTCAGTCGGTGTTTCAGACCCGAGCTGGGGTCAGGGAGGGTGGAGGGAAAGGAGAGGGATTTGGTATGACCAATGGGACCATCGAAGAGGAGAGTCTTGAGGTGGGATGTAAGGTAGGCGAGGAAGGAGGAGAGGCGAAGGGACTGTGGGATGGAGTTCCAGAGGTTGGGGGCAGAGTGCCTGAAGGCTCTCCGGCCAATAGTGGGGCGGGTGGGTTGGGGGACGTGGAGGAGGTCGGAGCCTGCTGAGCAGAGGGCACGGGCAGGTTGGTAGGGGGTTAGGAGGTCGCAAAGATAGGGTGGGGGGAGGCCACGGAGGGCTTTGAAGGTGACGACCAGAATCTTGAATTGAATGCTCTGAGTGATGGGGAGCCAGTGGAGACAAACCAAGTCCGGTGTTAAAATGAATGAGTTAGCTGGCGTATTTAAGATATGATTAACCAATACCTTAAAAAGCTTGAGTGCTTCAGTCTGTAAAGCTGCAGATGGCAGTGTGGTAAGGGAAGAAGTGATCCCGTCTTTACTGTAACATAGAGTCGGGTGTCTCCAGGTCTGTGAGGCTGACAGAGCAAAGAGTCAGAATAGAATCATACAATAATCTTAAATAAATAACAAATACAGTAAAGAAAAAAAACGGTGATAATTTTGCTGGAGTTATCCTAGATTGTGCTCATAGGGGAACGCTGGGCTACTCGTTCCATTTTCCTTTGAAATTGGGTCGAGCAAGACCCAAATCTCAGTGCAGCAGTGGAACTGTGGGATGGAGTTCCAGAGGTTGGGGGCAGAGTGACTGAAGGCTCATCCACCAATAGTTGGGCGGATGAGTTGGGGGGCTTGGAGCAGGCCAGAGCCTGCTGAACTGTGGGGGCGGGCAGGTTGATAAGAGGATAGGAGGTCATATGGATGTAGGGTGGGGCGAGATTTTGGAGGACTTTAAATGTGAGGACCAGGATCTTGAATTGGTTCCTCTGGAAGATGGGGAGCCAATGGAGTTGGGCAAGGATGAGGGAGATGTCACGAAGTTTGGAAAGCTAGAGGACATGGGTCACAGTGTTCTGGATTATCTGCAGCCTGTGGAGGGAGGAATTGGGAATAATTAAATTCCAACAAGGCCCTCCGTGACTCCCAACCTGAGCTGAATACTCCCATTTAGGTTAAACTGGGAGACTCCATTCTCGCATTCCATTCTCCAGATACAGGGAAATTTCCACACGTGAGATGAACTCTTGTCTGGTTTGGCTGCTTAACACAAGATGATGGCTTTCCATATAACTTACTGGGATCACTGTCTGCATTCAGCAATCTGCCAACCAGTTGTTCGAATTCGGTGCCCACGGTTATATCGGTGCTGCCCGCAGCGATTGCTAGTTGGTAGAGCCAGGTGTTCTATCGAGAAACAACATGTTCAAATGCATCAAATTACCCAGCATGATAAAAACTGACTTCTAATCTCCTCAGATCAAACAGGGGTGACAGAACTGGCTCAGTTGGTAGCACCTTCCCTTCTCGAGTCGGAAAAGGTTGTGGGTTCACTCGAGCCCCATTCTGAACTCGCGTGGTCTTGGCTGACACATCAGTGCATTCCTGGGGCAGTAATATTAAACTGAAGTCCCGCTAGCCTATTCAGGTGGTGGTTAAAGATTCCACGACACTATTCAAAAAAGAGAAAGGGATTTCTTTCTCCCTGGTGAAGAATCCTCCCAAATAAAATGGGCCTATCACTTCATGGGCGTTAGTGAAGCATTGCCGTAAGCAAATCAGCTGCCGTTTTCACCTACATAATTATTATCCTTGTTTTTGATATAGCGCTTTTCATGTCCTCTAGACATCTCGAAGGGCTTCACAGAATATCATGTAGTCAATTGACTGTATATTTGTGGGTGGCAGTCAACTGCACACAGCATTGTTCCCACAAACAGTTGTGGATTGAAATGGCCAAATTTTTAAAATATACATTCACTACAGTTTCAAAGTACTTGTATATCCTGTAAAGCCAATTCAATTGATGCGATATCACATACAAGGATTTTAAAATAATAATAGTAATCCTGGAATTTGATATAGTGCTTTTGAAGACTTCTAGATGTCTCAAGCGCTTCAGAGAATATACTGTAAAGTGAATTGACTGTATATTTGTGGGCAAAATGTGGGCAAAATTGGTTAAAAAAAAGAACCAAAATAGGTGCCAGAGACTCTAACATACAAGCAGATAAAATGTGTACTTGAGTGTTGTACACATTTAACCAGAGGTGTGACTTTGTAGCAAATTTGGCTGAGCAATTTTTCTCAAATCCGAGCCAAGATTCTGAAATACCATCCAGGCTTTGACGTAAATCCATTTTGTCACAATGTTTTAGGATAAGCTCGGTATGAATGGAAACTTCTGAAATTAAATTCTAATTTAAGAGATTTAAAAAAATAAACAATTGCAAATTAAAAACGGCTTACAAATTACGACTGAATTTAACAATTTTCCACTACTCTACACAATCCTCTACTTCATATTTTAAGACAAAATGGTTGCAAACTAAGCTGCGGTGGAGTTTTAGACCTTGGGTTTCGAACATTAAAAAGTTAAACACGTTAATGACATAACAACAACAAAAAATATTCTTTATTCATTTATTTATTAATGAGGAGCTTTTATGAAGTAATTGTGAGTTTACCTTTTCATGTTTGGAGCCAATTAAGAGGTAGGTAGGACCTTGTTCTTTAGGGTAAATGGCAATGGTGTAATGAGTTGATAGCAAACTACGCCCACTTGTTTCATAGTCTTCATCCGAGTCACACGATCTGTCCACTTCCTCTATCCTGGCGTCCAGCAAATTAATCTGGCCTAATGGAAACTGAAAAATAACCAAAACACGATTTCAATCGGGGCAAAAAAAGGCCACTGATTTCTACTGCCAAATCAACAACTTCCCTTCACGAGTGTCCTTTCACTTGAAAGAAACTTTTCAAATCCACTGTCCCCTATAACTGGGTTGAAAAGTACCACCTGACATATTGCACTACTCACAATATTAAAGCTACATTCAATTTGACAGATTAACTAGTGAAGTTGTGCAAAACTATCCTGAACAGTTTGCTTGTGTGCCTTGCTCTTTGAGGAATCTAAGGGAGACAATTCTTTGTACACTCATCAATGAATGATGTGTTTAACTGTATTTTGGCTGAAGGTGGAAGTATATTGACTGGCAGTCTCGTGTACAGATAACCAGTTTACCAGCACATTGTAACACGTAACTGATATATGAGTGATGGTCAGGAGGCAAACGGTGAGAAAGGAGACAAACTTATTTTGGAGGTACTGTTGGAGGAAGGGAACTAAGACAGAAAGAAAGAGAGGAAAGTAGAAGAAGAGAAAGAAGAGAGAAAGAATAGAAGAAAGAAGAGAACAAGAATTGAAAGACAAAAGGTTTATTAGTGCTGTAGAGGTAGAGGCATTCTTCACCCCAAGACCTTTCTTGCCTTTAAATTTTGAAATATAGTCCTCAACTCAGCTTATTTATTAACCAAAAAATATCTTGAGAAAATTAGCTATAGAAAGTTAAGGCTGTAGAAAAGATATGTTGAGGACTTAAGGCTGTAGAAAAGTTGCTTGTACGAATGTTTCACACTAACAGTTGAACTATAAAGCGATAACAATACCTTATCTTCCTGATTACGGAAATAATAGAGCACTTTCCCAACAAGCGCACACCAGACTCTCTTTGAGTATCCATGCTTGACCTGTAAAACATTGGGTTGGGTTATCAGATGGAATAGAAGATGCCTTGGACAATGAGGCACTGATTCATGCCATCAACAGTCTTAACCCTTTGCTGTACTTTTTAGTAATTTCTAATAATGATAATATTATGAAAATTATTAATAATAGTATAATAAGATTCTAAAGGGGCAATACAATATTGACTAAAACAGGCTGTTTCAACTCATCCAGAATAGTAGAACCAGTGGACACGACCTGCGATTGAAGGACTAACCTGCGTAAAGACTATTTCAGTGAATGAATAGTGAACATGTGCAACAAGCTCCCTTGAGAGACAACTGAAGCAGGAAATGTTGATTCCTTCAAACTAAGATTAGTTTACATTTAGGAAATAACATTATGGGATTTAGTACGTAGGTAGTATGGGATATATGTGCAGGTGACAGCCAGGAAGAAGTAAAGTAAATGGACTTTGGTCATTTTTTGTCTCGCGTTTCTTATATTCTTATACTATAATAATCCTTGCATATATGAAATAGCGCTTTTCACATCTTTTAGACATCTCAAAGCGTTTCACAATATACTGAAAAGTTAATCGACTGTATACTTGTGGGCGAAACGCAGCAGCCAATTGCACACAGCAGTGTCCCCACAAACAGTCGTGGAATGAGTCTTTGTTATTATTAGTTTTTTTTAAAGGAATTATTACCACTGGAAAAGTAATCGACTAAAATCGACTAATACCCTAGTTCCCATTTAGTACTAGGTAAACAGATACTTGTGGAGTAAGGAAACCTGCCCAGTGTTGCCCTGATCCACCGGGAATCGAACCCAAGTCTCTCACTTGGGAGGCTAGTGATCTAACCACTGGGCTACAGGACTCCACAAACTTTCTTTGGTTTCTGTAACTCTTTGAAGCTTGTGGTAACTCCTCAACAGATGGGGCAGACAGACAACTTGCTCTCAGCGCTGCTCTCAATATGACCACTAGGAGGTGCCTGAGAGCTGCCTAGAGAGGTTTGACTATTGACTTTTTTTTAAAAAGTTACTCTCAGGAAATCAGGAAAACATCAAGTGGGAAAAATAACCGAGTTCCCTACCTCAGCAACACATTGGATAACAACAACAACAACTTGCATTTATATAGCGCCTTCTACGCCAGGACAATTGGGTGAGAAAGAGATCCTCAATATGGCAAGATTCAATTCCTCCGATCACAACACATCGAAAAATGTTTCCTGGACAGAAACTAAATTGCTGCTCGGTTGCAACAGATTGAAATCATCGCTTTTATACCCTGCCAGGTATTTGTAAGCATTACAATTTTGATGTATCTTCTAAGGAGTAACAAAGTAGGAACAGGGATAAGAGTCTGTAAGTAAATGTCCACAAAAGAAACACCGTCAGGCCTGAAGACCAGCTCTTATCCATATCAGAAATGGAATATTTTCCAAATGAACCTATAGTTAAAAAGCACAAACAGTTCAAATGAATGTCTCACTCTGCAGTCATGGCATCAAGTGTCAAGCCACCATTTCCAGGACAATCAGGAGCTGGATGCTGCTCTGTTTCTGTGCTTACATATTAGATTTGTTTCACCAGGGATAGGAGACCACAAGTTCAAGACCGATAGCCTACACAGACTTTAAAAGGGACATGAGGGAAGTAGTTCTGCGGACAGCCTGTGAAAGAGGTTAACAGTGAGGGTGGTGGATGACAGAATGCTGGAGTTAATTAATGAACAGCTAGACGTTGTAATCCTACCAGCTCTTCAATAAACAACCCCAAACTGCTCTTGTGATGCATTTAAACAAACATCCATTGCAGGCTATGTCCACTTGTGCCTCTAACCTTACACCTAGACGTGGTTTGCACAGGCCCTTTGGATTTCATTTGAATTACAGAATGCTCCAGTGGTTGTATTCAGTCCTGTAGCTCAGCGGTTAGAGCACTCGCCTTACAAGCGTGAGACCTGTGTTCGAATCCAGGCAGATCAGGGGAAAACCTTGGGGCAAGTTTCCTTACTCCACATGCTGAATAATAATCCCCCAATTGGCTGACGCATTTCACCCACAAATATACAGTCAATTCACTTTACTGTATATTCTGTGAAGCGCTTTGAGGCGTCTAGAAGATGTGAAAAGCATTGTATCAAATACAAGGATTATTATTATTACCGTATATCTCCGGGTATAAGGCGCACTTTTTTTCAGGTCGGAAGATCTCGAAAGTTGGGGGTGCGCCCTATACGCAGACACAAGCAATTTTGAGCCTCGGAAATACAGTAAACAGGAGGGGCGGCCGGCGCGCTGTCAGCCGGGGTTTGGTCAGTGTCCGGCGGGGGGTGGGAGGAGCGGGTGACGGGGCTTCGGCCTCGGCCGCCCGGGCAGCGGCAGCAGCAGCGGACTTCAGTGCTGTGCTTACCTTCTGCCGAACCCAGTCTGCCTGCCTCCCTCCCTGCCGCTCTCTCTCCCAGGCTGCCGGCCTGCCTCTCTCCCTCTCTCTCTCCCGGGCTGCTGGCCTGCCTCTTTCCCTCTCTCTTTCCCTGGCTGCCGGCCTGCCTCTCTCCCTTTCTCTCTGCCGGCCTGCTGCTCTCCCTCCCTCCCTCCCTCCCTGCCTGCCTGCCTCTCTCCCTCTCTCTCCCCCGGGCTGCCGGCCTGCCTCTCTCCCTCTCTCCCTCCCTGGCTGCCTGGCTGCCTGCCTCTCTCTCTCCCTACCTACCTCTCTCTCCTCCCTTCTGCCGGAAATATCATTGAAAATGCTTCCGTTTTTTTTCACCAAGAAAAGGTCAAAAACGGGGGGTGCGCCTTATTTGCGGGTGCGCCTTATACGCGGAGATATACGGTATGATTATTATTGTCTATACCTCCTCAAAAACCAGTCAGGCTACTTGTCTACTAGTTTAATGCTGCCCACGGACAGACATTATTCTACCCCATGGAACAAATGAAGTGCGTACCTTGGTTAGTAAGCCCTTGACTGATGGCTTGACATCCGGCTGCGTGAAGAGGGGGCTGACAGCCTGCACATGTAAAACATTCTGTAAAACCCGGATCCACTCCTCTAGAATATTAGGCGAATCTGCGGTCAGGTAGTAGGTTCTCTTCTCAGTAATCAGCTGGGATTAAAACATAGAAGGAAACATTCGACAAAGACGTCAAAGTGCCAAGATTATTATTATTATAATTATTGTTCAAGATTTCAGCCACGAAAGCTGGAAAAAGCGAATGACTGAGCTGTTGATTATATGCTCAGCTTGAGGCTTGGAAATCAACAGCCATTACTAAATAATTACCAGTAACCATTAATTTTCCTTCCAGATATTTTTTATTGCAGCATTAGGATATCTTATTCTTTTTAAAAGAAACGAGCAATATTAAGGCTTTGTCAGGGAGAGGTTATAGAGGGATATAGATAGGAAAGTGAGGATAAAAGAAGGGAGTAGGAGGAGCATGGGGTGGGGGCTCATTTTGAAGTACTGTATAAACACTGCCGGTTGGATTACCTGAATAGTTTGCTTTCCGTCACCCCTGACAATGTGACTTGAGGTATTGAGCTCGACCTGTCCCTGAGGCTTGCGGATCACATCACTCTGTATTCAGACCATAAGGAAAGTATAAGCGTTGTGAGGCTGTGTTTCATTTACAAGTACAGCATGTCTATATATACATATATATATGTGTGTGTATATATACATATTTATTAGGGAACGGCGATTAATCGGTTTTTCGATTAAACCCGATATGATTTTCAGATCGGTATGCCGATATCGTGATTCTAAAAAAAACTGTTATATCGAGATTCGATTTTAAAAATATACATCGATATATTTTTAATATCGTTCCTGGCAATATATCAATATTGTTGGTATTATCAGTGTAATGCGATCTTTTCCAGCTTACCTTGTCGCCGGCATTGCAACCTCCTAGATCTAGAGCATGGAATGCGCGTACATTCGGTGCGCGCGCACAATTAACAGGCGCGCACATCCGATGCGCGCGCACACTTTACTGTGTATACTCGATGTGAGTCGTGGCGTCTTAACAAAGTCGCATCGCTGAAAATTGTAGTTTGAAAATTTACCTTTCTCATCATGGGGAAAAGAAGCCCCGTATGGGACTACTTTGAAAACAATGCAGTCGGTAATGGTGTGTATAGATGTACAGTTTGCAAGGTCTTGGTTAAGACATCTGATTCGAGCACGAGCAACCTGCGACATCACATTAAGCAGCACCACCCCGCCCAGCACGCTGCCCTCACAGTGAAATCATTGTCGACAACAGCAGGAAGTCGAACCAGCGCTTCGGAGAAAGCGACAGGTAGTGGGGCCAGTGCAGCTCAAACAATTCCTGCTTTATTTAAGAGGAGAACATTGTACCAGAGAGGGGACAAAAAGTGGCAAAGTATCACGAACGCTGTCACTTTTTGCATAGCAAAGGAGAGCTTGCCAATGGCGAAGGACATTAATTCAGACTTCAGACTACCTAAAAATAAGTGGCATTATTTGGCTGTAAGTGTTATTTTTGTGTGTGAGAGAGTTAGAAGCCAGATTATCACTGCTTCTATGTGTGTGTCTGACTAGACACACACATAGAATATCTAGACACACACATAGAATATGTGTGTGTCTAGATTATCACAGCAGTGATAATCTGGCTTCTAACTCTAACAGTCAGACTGTCTGTTTCTCTCTTTTCTATTGTAATAGATCTCATTTACACGTGGACATTACATGCTACTTTCAAGCAAGAAATGGAGGAGAATAAATCTCTAGATTTTGTTTTTGGTGTGTGTGTGTTCTATTTTGTGTTTAGAGATGGAGGGAGAGAAGGAGAGGGGGAAAGTTGGGAGAGAAGGAGAGAGGAAGAGAGGAGAGGGAGAGAATGAGAGGGGGAAAGTTGGGAGAGAAGGAGAGAGGAAGAGAGGAGAGGGAGAGAATGAGAGGGGGAAAGTTGGGAGAGAAGGAGAGAGGAAGAGAGAAGAGGGAGGGAGAGAAGGAGAGGGTGAAAGGAGGGAGAGAAGGAGAGAGGAAGAGAGGAGAGGGAGGGAGGGAGAGAAGGAGAGGGGGAAAGGAGGGAGAGAAGGAGCGAGGGGAAAGGAGGGAGAGAAGGAGAGAGGGGAGGGAGGGAGAGGGGGAAAGTTGGGAGAGAAGGAGAGAGGAAGAGAGGAGAGGGAGGGAGAGAAGGAGAGGGGGAAAGGAGGGAGAGAAGGAGCGAGGGGAAAGGAGGGAGAGAAGGAGAGAGGGGAGGGAGGGAGGGAGGGAGGGAGGGAGGGAGAGAAGGAGAGGGGGAAAGGAGGGAGAGTAGACAGGGAGGAGGGAGAGGGGAGAGTGGAGGGGGAGGGAGAGAAGGAGAGGGGGGAGGGAGGGAGGGAGAGAAGGAGAGGGGGAAAGGAGGGAAAGAAGGAGAGAGGAGAGGAGGGAGAGAAGGAGAGAGGGAGGCAGGGAGCAAACAACATTGTATAATTCAACAGACCTTGACACCAACATTACAAACTTTCTGGACCTTGAGCACGCATTTCGAAATGTGCGTGCACCGCGACTGCGCGCGCATCGTCAGTGCGGACGCACCCACCGTCAATGCGCGCGCACCGTGACTGAGCGCGCACCATAAATGCGCGCGCACCATCAATGCACGCGCACTTCGAATGCACGCGCATGCGCAGTATAAAAACTCGATAGATCGGTTTAAGCAGGTATGAGCAAACCGATATATCCATATCCGGAAAAATCCCATATCGCCGTTCCCTAATATTTATACATATAAAAGAGTCTGGATTGGCAGGATTTCTTAATGGCGTTCCACACAATCCTGTTGGGATGCTTGTTTAACCTTGGGACCGTGGCTTCAAGGTGATAAAGGGTCGGAGCTGACCTCTCGTGGGTCAATGTGATGTACACAGGGTTCCCTGTTGGACAGACCCTTTATGTCTCGATTTAAAAGCAAAACAGAATGCTATGATGTACAATCAGACCGATGTGGAGTCCTGTAGCTCAGTGGTTAGAATACTCGCCTTACAAGCAAGAAACCTGGGTTCGATTCCCATCAGGTCAGGGCCAAACCTTGGGCAAATTTCCTTACTCCACACACATGCCTGATATAATAATCCCTCAAAAAACAATAATAAATTGGTCATTTCAATCCACGACTGTTTGTGGGCTGCTGCTGTGTGCAATTGGCTGTCGCGTTTGCCCACAAATATGCAGTCAATTCACTTTACAGTTTCTGTGACGCGCTTTGAGACTTCTAGAAGATGTGAAAAGCGCTATATCCAATGCAAGGATTATTATTGCAATAGTAAAACCAAATGAGAAGCAAACATCACAACAACACAACAACACAACAACAAAATTACATTTATAGAGCGCCTTTCATGTCGGGAGGACATCCCAAGGCGCTGAGACAACCTAGGAATGTGAACAGCTGTTTTTTTTTAAAAAGGACTAATGGTAGAGTTTCTGCCAGCCGGATGGACAATATCTGGAGTTTACCAAATGATGTCCGGATGTTTACCATTTTTTGACCACACAAAAACTAAACCAACTCTCAACGTACATTCCTGGGCCTATAAGACGCTACAGCCAGCGTTCAATTCATCACCAATACCTATTGGCACAACATCACGTCGCATTCATGGAACAAATGGAACCGTTCTCCTTACTCACTGGAGACTTGTAGTACAGTAACTCGCCACCTTTCAGGACAAACCATCTCCGTTTCCATGTCTTCACTTTTCCTCCCATTTTTAACAAATAACCGGATTTCTCTAAAGGTTCCTGTGTATGAGAGAACACTGCTTATCAACAACAACAACCACCACCACCAAATACACTTGTATAGACAGTGCTTTTCATGTCAGGAGGACATCCCAAGGCATTGGACAGTCATTGTTTCAGACCCGAGCTGGGGTCAGGGACGGGGAGGGTGGAGGGAAAGGGGGCGGATTTGGAGTAATGGATGGGACCGTCAAAGAGGAGGGTCTTGAGATGGCACTTGAAGGAGACCAGAGAGGGGGCAAGTGGAGGGACTGCGGGATGGAGTTGCTTTGCCAGCTCAGGTTCTACAGTTGATTAAGATTTTAGTGAGAAGGGCGCAGGTTTGTTGCATTCTTTATTGGGTGGTAAAGCTATTTCCTATCACTTTGGGCTACACAGCCATAGTTGCTAGTCTAACCTCTGTAAGGATTCCATCATTAATGTATTAGACATCATCTGAAACTACACTTGTGAAATACTTTTTTTAATTAATCTGTACATAAATTTAGAATCTAACCTACCCATAATCCTTTAATAATGATTAGCTTAGCAGGGGTTAACAGTAAGTAGCTTTGCTGGACCGGTTGAGGCCACTATGCCCTCAGGCTCTGGAACACCCTTCCTCACTACCTTCGCCTCGCTTTTCTCAGCTTCAGGTCACAGCTGAAGACCGTTCTTTTCGATCGCGCCTTTGGTCACCTTTCTCCCCCTGCCCCTGGCTCGGTCCCAGGATCTGCTATTGTGAAGCGCTCTGAGACGCCGTCCGGCGTGGAGGGCGCTATATAAATCAAAGTTGTTGTTGTTTTTGTTAGCTACTGATTACATTCCATATTTTCCTGGGACGACGTTCACTACTTTGAGATAATGAGCAATTGGGGCCTTGAGCAGAGATGTATGAACAATGGACAACAGAAAGAAATGGCTACGGCCTTGGACACCTGCCTATCTCAAGAGTGAGAAACAAGCAGGCTGGGGAAGACTGCCCAAAAGTTGTCCACAATCTCTCTCTCCGCAAAGCAGTTTGAGGAAGGTGGGACTTCACTTCATTTGCTTTTAGAGTAAAAAAAACTACAGACAAAGAAACCATCTTGTAAAAGATGGAGTAGGTGAAAGAAAGGTCATCAAATGCAAGGATTATTATTATTATTACTGCCCCACACGCCTCCCTTGAAAATAATAATGGTCATTTCAATCCACGGCTGTTTGTGGGGACACTGCAGTGCGCAATTAATTGGGTGCAGTGTTTTCTTGACAGTAAATTCTGTGAAGCACTTAGAGATGTCTAGAAGACATGATAAGGCAGTATATGACTGCACAGGGGAGAATATCTACAGAAACACACGGTGAGGTAGGGGGTGGGGGGTGGGTGGGCGGGGGGAGGGGGGCTGCCGAGGACGGGTGGCCTGGAGGAAAACTTACATTTTTTCCGCTGTCGAGAGATTGTGAGGAACATGTTTTAGGAAGTTTCTGCTCCGGCTCAGAACATTCTGTATCTGTGGAGTACGCATCAGGCGGGATGGCATAATCGCATTCGGATGTCATTGATGACATTGACACACCTGATTCAGATCAAAGTGTACAGTACTTAATACCCATTGGAACAAAATGGTGAAATAATCTACCTGGGCTCCAACATGGGGACTAAACATTTGGGCAAATTATTGGAGGGCAACTTTGAAACTGTGGGACTGTATTGGAGTCATCACCAACAAGAGAGGAGGCGAGAGAGAGTTCTCAAACAACTGTCAACCATTTGTAACCCAACGCCTGATAAATACCTGACTGTGGGTATCTAAATCCATGTGGTTGATATTTAATAAAATAAATACGACATAGAAAATTGGGTCACTCCATTTACCACTGTTTGCGGGATGCTGCTGTGTGCAATTGGCTGCCACGTTTTGCCCACAAAACATACAGTCAATTCACTTGACAGTATATTCTTTAAAGCGCTTTGAGACGTCTCCCAACGTGAAAGACGCTCTATAAATGTAATTTTGTTGTTGTCTCGAAGATGTGATAAGGAGCTTTATCAAATGCAAGGATTATTATTATATATGTATATACAATATATATATATATATACACATATCAAAATATGATTTATTTCCAGATATTGATCCTTATTTGAAATATTAATTGATGTGCCATTTGCTGGTTCTCACTTTTATCTTAGATAATGGCTTTCACATCAGGAGAGTGTCCCAAAGAAACTGATGGTCCGAGCTTGGAATTCTTAGCTCCCTCTAAGGTCGGGTGCTTATATATGTATTATATATATATTATATATATAATACTAAATTTATATTGCACTGGATATAGTTGTCACCTAAACTTTCTCACGTTCCAACATGCGACAGAAACTCTTAAAGACTGTGAATGATCAATGGATCACTTCTCTAGACCTAACAGATGCTCTCACCACGTTTCATGGCTCTCGGGCTGCTGGGGCTACTGCCTTTTCGAGAATCCGACCCGGTCATCGAAGTCCTTGAACTTCCTCTGGAGCTCTCGTCTTCCTCAGTCTCCGAGGACTCGTCAGAGAAGGGACTGGTGCTCACCTGGGTTGCTTTCTTGGGAGATGGAAGAAGAGTTCCGTCAAACTGTTTGTAATAATGTACACCTATTGCGACCCAATTTCCTCTCCTTTGGAAATACATGAGCAGTTTAACAGGTTGAAACCGTCTTGTACACACTACACACTACACAAGTTCTTTGCTCTTGGTATCTGCTCTTAAAATGGCAGTTAAATTCAGTTCAATGAAAGTAATGCACTGTTGGCAAACACGTCAGGGAAACAATTCAGGATAATTCAGAAAAATATTAAATGAAGCAAAGTTAGCGGATATTGTTATTATTATTATTATTATAGCACCGTGGGATGTCCTACCGACATGAGAGGCGTTCTATAAATGCAATTTTGTTGTTTGTTGTTAATAGAGGATTATTATATTATTATTATTATTGTTCTGAATAAACAAAGTGTTGGCCAGTAAGTTCAATTGTTAAATCTACGAGAGGAAATCATGAAAGTGTTGATGCTGCATACTCACCCCTTTCAAAGTAGTGTAAACGGGCGAGGTGATATTTTTGTAGATCAGGCTACTGTAGGATCCTGGCATTGAATAGGAAGACATGAAACCAGTGCCTAAAAACACAAAGAAAATTATCAGTACAGATTACTCTACACATCACACATATACTTTATACACAATGTCTATACAACAACAACAACATCAAAATTACATTTATAGAATGCCCTTCACATCAGGAGGATGTCCCAACGTGCAGAACATAAGAACATAAGAATAAAGAGCAGGAGTAGGCCATTCGGCCCCTCAAGCCTGCCCCGCCATTCAATAAGATCATGGCTGATCTTCTAATCGAACTCCACCTGGCCGCTTCATCCCCTTTATCCATAAGAAATCTATCAACTGAACAGTCAGGGGTTGCGACCCAAGCACTGGGGAGGTGCATAGTAGGGAGAGAGTTAGGAGCATGGCCGAAGGCACAATCAAAGAGGAGGGTCTTGAGACCGGCCTTGAAGAAGGCAAAGGAGGAAGCGAGGCAAAGGGACTGTGGGATGATGTTCTAGAGTGTGGGGGCGGAGAGGCTGAAAGCCCGGCCATCGATGGTAGGGCAGATCGGGTGGGAGACATGGAGCAGACCGGAGCTTGTTGAACGGAGGGGGCATGCAGGTTCAGGAGAGAGCAGGTTGAAGAGATTGGAGGGGGCAAGGCCGTGAATGGCCTTGAAAGTGAGGACGAGGATCTTGAATTCGATCCTCTGGGGAATGGGGAGCCAATGGAGCCGAGCGAGGTTGGGAGTGATGGGGTTGCGGAGCTTGGTGCGGGAGAGTACACGAGCTGCAGAGTTTTGGATGATCTGCAGCTTGTGAAGGGAAGAGTCAGGAAGGCCGATGAGGAGGGAGTTTCCGATGAGGTGCTATGACAAATGCATGGATGAGGGTTTCAGCAGTCTGAGGGGTGAGGCAGTGGCGGAGTCTGGCAATGTTACGGAGGTGGTGGAAGGCAGAACTGGTTATGTCGTGGGGGAGGAAGGACAGTTCAGGGTCAAACAATACATTAATGTAATTGAAATCGTTCTTCCAAATACAGCATTCATGAAAGAATGTTAGGATGATTAATTTCAACTACGTGGTTTGTACTTAGCCATTTGACCAGGAAGCCTTTATTTAACCACTGGTAGTCACCGAGTTTGTTGTTGAGGACTAATCATACACTTCAATGAACATGGTTACAAGACATGAAGGTTAATACACAACAGTGTCAAGAAATACTTACATTTGTTATCTTGATCCAGGCAAAAGGCCTCTGACACTCGCATGCCTGACTTGGCTACAGCGTAAATCCTGCTTTCCTAAATTGAGAAGATAACAGAACGTCAGCGTGTTTTGTTTGGGTAAATGTAGTAGGCAATTTGTGCACTACAGTGTCCCACAAACAGCTGTAAAGTGAGTTTTATCGGGAGGGGATTGTTGGCCAAGACACCACACCAGAAGAAAATGCCTTCTCTCCAATAACATCAATCTAAAGGACGGCTGGCTGGGACAACAACAACAAAATTACACTTGTATAGTGCCTTGCACGTCAGGAGTTCCAGAGATTGGGGGCAGAATGGCTAAAGGCTCACCTGCCAATGGTGGGGTGGATGGGTTGGGGGACGTGGAGCAGGCCAGGGCCTGCTGAGCGGAGGGGGCGGGCAGTGGGAGAAACTCCTTTCTCTTTCTGAAGTAGTGCCATGGTATCTTTAACATCCACCAGAACAGGTAGACACGACCTGGGTTCAATATCTCACCTGAAGGATGGCGCCTCCAACAGGGTGGAATATTGGGGAGACAGCAGGGAAAAGGGTAAAACGGATGGCGATAGTGACTATCAGAGAGATAATCAGAGGTGAAGCGCTTTGGGTGGCTGAACGGCTTCTCTTGTTCTCTCAATTTCCTACGCGACCCTACCCAGGAAGGGAACCTGTGCAGAGGAGGTGTTGGGGGTTTATTGTTGGGAGCTTTGGCCGGGCTGTCTCCTGTTTCGTGTGGCTCCTCAGCGTCTTGAGCTTCCGAAGAGTCGTACAGGAACATTCCCTCGTCAAAGCCCATTTCCATCCTTTCCAAAATGTCGCTGTCGCCCTCGTCGGTGTCGATGTCTGTCTCCTGGTGGACCAGGGGCCGCACCATACTGATGGCATTTCGATTCCTGCCGAACAGCCGATCGGTACACAGCTGCGGTTGGCTGAAATGTTTCTTTGCCGTGGCCAGATTCAAGCTGAACATGTTCGGAGTGCGGAGTTTCGGAGAGGGCAAATTGTTGAAGGAGTTGGACTCGGCCAAGGAATGAATGGATTGGACAGTGGTGGTCGGAGTGGGGTTTACGTTTTTCGGGGTAAGTGCTGGCATCATAATTGGGCTCAGAGTATTTGTCTCACTGGACGAAGAGGAAGAATCTAGCCTCTGGGACTGAAATTTCTTGTTCAACTCATCTGCGGAATGGTCTTGTACCATTCGTTTGCTGGGTGTTTTTGAGCCGATGGCTACAGCCGAAACTTGTTCCAGAGTCCTGGGAACTGAGTCCGTCTTTACCGCTGAGGCCAATGAGGGTTTTCTCTCGTTCTGTGGGACCTTCGCTGCCTCATCCTCATAGGCAGAGCCACTGTCATCAGACGCAGTTAGGAATGTCTCACCTCCAAAGCGACTGAGCCTGATCCCTTCTTCCAACCCATGGTTGGAGTGAGTAGATTCGCATTTGGACTTTGGCCGCTTCTTGTTCTTCTTCTCTTCATCGTCAGAACTGCCATCGCTTAGGGACATGGCCTTAGGGTCCTTGGGCCTCAGTGCGAGTTGCTGCCCGACCAAATGTTTCCTTTGCTGTTTGTGGCTACTGGTGGTTTGAGATGTGGCTCTTTGAATAATTCCGGTGTCTCGAACGGCATTGGTTTGTGATCTCCCGCTGGTGTCTTTCTCTGCAAACAGGTTAACACGCAAAATTATCCATTTTCAGTTGCATTCCTTGAAATGCTTGTTGCTTGTCAAACCCCTTCCCTTCCCTATAATTATTTTGACACTTCAAACCTAGTAAAGGGCTGATGGACCCAACTCCCTCGTCCTCATGGAATAATTATAACCTGGGAATCACTGTGGTTTTACAGTTATTTTCACCATACATTTTAAAAAGGCCAACTAAAAGACACAATTTTTAGATAAAAATTCCACCCAGGTCTAGATTTACTCTGTTAACACCAGCTCTTCGGAGCAGTCAGAATTGATCAAGTCAGCCTCGACAAATGCTGTTAAGTACAGCATTTAATTCTGTAGCCATTTTTTCCCACCAAGTTTCTTGTAAGAATGATAGAAAAGGAGCTTGAAAGTAATAGCAGAATTCAGTGCCCAAATCTGCACGCTCGGAAATCCTTCCATTAGGAGATCTTAGAGGAATTTCTACCCATGGTTGTACCAATGTTTTATGAAATATAACATCGTTCAATGTATCAGGGATATCTCTTTGCACCATTGATATTTCTCTACCAATGTTGGATTTGTTTTGCGGTTACTGCAACATACAAATGTGTTTTGTCTACCTGTTTGCTGGATGTCTAGGAGCCCAGCTTCGAGGTGTAATGCGATCGATCTGCTGCCATCACTCAATCCACCATTCTGCTGCAAACTTTGGGGATTTCCTTGGAAATATCCGAAGGTTAGGCTGCTCAGTCGCTGAGCCTCACCAGACGTTTTGTTTAAACCACAATGTGACTTTGGTCCTCGACTTCCTGTCAGGGCTGAAGAAAAGGGAGGGAGGAAAGAAAGAAAGAAAGAAAGAAAGAAAGAAAGAAAGAAGCAAACAAACAAACAACAACTTAAAATTAAGGAAATTCCAGTTATATGGAGTCCTGTGGCTCAGTGGTTAGAGTACTTGCCTTACAAGTGTGAGACCTGTGTTCGAATCCAGGCAGGTCAGGGTGAAGCATTGGGCAAGTTTCCTTACTCCACACACACACCTAATAATAATCCCTCAAAAAAACCCACAGTAATAAATTGGTCATTTCAATCCATGACTCTTTTGTGGGACACTGCTGTGCGCAATTGGCTGCCGGGTTTTGCCCACATATATACAGTCAATTAACTTCACAGTATAGTCTGTGAAGTGCTTTGAGACTTTTAGAAATGTCAAAAGCACTATATCAAATGCAAGGATTATTATTACATATAGGAACTGGAGTTGGCCATTCAGCCCTTTGATCCTGTCCTGCCATTTAATTGGCTCATGGCTGATCTATAACTCAACTAATCCTTTCAATTCCATTTTTGCTCTTTCTCCCCATATCCCTTAACACCCTGACCTACCAAAAACATCTATCAACCTCGCTCTTGAAGGTGTGATGGATCCAGCATCCACGACCATTTGGGGGAGAGAATTCCAGATTTCTAGCAACCTTTTGCGTAAAAAAATGCTTCCTGATTTCACTCTTAAATGGCAGAAGTCAACAACTGCAACAACCAAGTTACATTTGTACAGTGCCTTTCACGCCGAAAGGACGTCCCAAAGCCCTGGACAGTAAACTGTGTGACTCTCATCATGAACACTGAGATTGGTAAGGTCAGGGTAGCACCAGGAAGAAAGCATCACATCCTACACACGTTGCCATGTCAACAACAACTTTGATTTATATAGCGCCCTCCATGCCAGATGGCGTCCCAGAGTGCTTCACAGTAGCGGATCCTGGGACCGAGCCAGGGGCAGGAAGGTGACCAAAAGCTCGGTCGAAGAGAAAGGTCTTCAACTGTGACCTGAAACTGGGAAGAGAGGGTGCGAGGCGAAGCGAGTGAGGAAGGGAGTTCCAGAGCCTCGGGGCGTAGTGGCTGAAGGCACGGCCGCCGAGGGTGGAGCGGAGGACTTGGGGACATGGAAGAGGCCAGACTCAGAGGAGCGAAGGCAGCGGGTGCTGGGTTGGGGGGAGAGGAGATCAGAGAGATAGGGGGGTGCAGAGGAGTGGAGGGATTTGAAAACAAGGGTGAGGATCTTGAAGTCGATCCTCTCTGGGACAGGGAGCCAGTGAAGTCTGGCAAGGACTGGGGTAATGGGGGAGTGAAGCTTAGAGCGGGTGAGTATGCGGGCGGCAGAGTTTTGGATAAGCTGGATTTTGTGGATTGTGGTGGAGGGGAGACCGGCGAGGAGGGCGTTGCAATAGTCCAGCTGAGAGGTGACAAAGGCGTGGACCAAGGTTTTGGCGGCTTTTAAGGTGAGGTATTGCCGGAGACGGGCGATCCGTCGGAGGTGGTAGACGGCAGTGCTGGTGACGGACCGGATGTGGGGGAGGAAGGACAGTTGGGTGTCGAACCTGATGCCAAGGTGTCACCAGATGGAAGAATAAGTGAGCCTGCACGGTAAGCGGGACGAGGCAGTCATTCGCTCAGTGACCACGCAGCTCTGAGATGTACGTTACTGGTACCTTGTAATTTGGTTTCAAGAGTCTGTGTGAGCTCCAGTTGCTGCTGGCTGGCCACTTTCAAATTCTGATTTTCAATTTCAAGCTGCAACCGGATTGAGAGGAAATAATAACAACAACAACAACTTAAACTCATAAAGTGCCTTTCATGTCGGGAGGATAATAAACAGATCATAGAATCATAGAATTTTTACAGCACAAAAGGAGCCCATGCCGCCCATCGAGTCTGTGCCGGCTCTTTGTAAAGTGCTATTCAAAGTCAATCCCATTCCCTGGCTCTCTCTCTCTCTCTCCCCATAACCCCGCAAACCCGTCTTCCCCAAATAACCATCCACCTCTCTCTTAAAAGATGTACGTATATCTAAATAGATTTTGAATTAAATACAGATTGCAGTACAGGCACAACCCAGATGGCATTGAATGGAGATGGCATGAATGGAGCTACCACTTATGAAACAATTTGAATTCCCTCAGTTTTAAGGACATCGATCTAAACACAGAAACATACTCAACAACAAGTTACATTTGTACCGCATCCTTCATGTAGGGTAAGGCCTCAGACTGTTCCACATTGGCGGAGGACAACCACTTGAGAAGGAAGAGTAGACCGTAGGTGCGGTTCACAAAATAATGAGTCAGATTATTATGATGTTGTATTGATGTGAATGGCTCAATAAGCAGCATTAAATTTTTCCGCGAATGTGCAATAACATAGACTTACCTCATGCAGCTTCTTCGTGACCCACTCCTTGATTTTAGCGGCTTTCTCTTCTATTATTCTGGTCTCCTGTTTTCGCATTCGCTTCTGTAACCCCCCACAAAAGTCACACTTGTAGAATCGCACTGTCATCACACACAAACCACTCACAACAATAACAACACAATTACACTTGTATAGCGCTCTCACGTCGGGAGGATGGCCCAAAGCGCTGGACAGTCGTTGTTTCAGACCCGAGCTGGGGTCAGGGATGGGGAGGGTGCAGGGAAAGGGGGGGATTTGGAGTGACTGATGGCACCATCGAAGAGCAGGTTCTTGAGGTGGGACTTGAAGGAGGCCAGGAAGGGGGTGAGGCGGAGGGACTGCGGGATAGAGTTCCAGAGGTTGGGGCCAGAGTGGCTGAAGGCTCGTCTGACAATGGTGGTGCGGGTGGGTCGGGGGACATGGAACAAGCTGGAGCCTGCTGAGTGGAGGGAGCTAACAAGTTGGTAGGGGATTAAGAGGTCACAGAGGTAGGGTGGGGCAAGGCTATGGAGGCCTTTGAAGGTGAGGATCAGGATCTTGAATTGAATCCTCTGAGTGATGGGAAGTCAGTGGAGTCGGAATGGGGAAGATGGGGGCACGGAGCTTGGTGCAAGAATGTAGTTCACAGGAATGTAGTTCTTTTGCAAGTCGTTAACAAGAAGGCACAAATTTGAGATAAATTGTGAAAGGAATTGAAACTGGAGGTTGGAGAAAGTTCTTCCCACAGAGGGTGATTCGAATGTGGAGTTCTCTGCCTCAGACAAGTTGAGGTGGAGCCAATAATTTGTGGAGCTCAGTGGTTAGAGCACTCGCCTTACAAGCGTGAGACCTGTGTTTGAATCCAGGCAGATCAGGGCAAAACCTTGGGCAAGTTTCCTTACGCCACATGCCTAATAATAATCCGTCAAGAAATACCACAATAATAAAAATTGGTCATTTCAATCCACGACTGTTTGTGGGGACACTGCTGTGCCCAACTGGCTGCTGCATTTCGCCCAGAAATATACAGTCAATTCACTTTACAGTATATTCTGTGAAGCACTTTGAGACGTTGATAAGATGTGAAAAGAGCTATATCAAATCAAGGATTATTTTTATTATAATTCTTTTTAAAATTGGATAGATTCTTTAAAAGGAAGCATATATATATATATATATATCTACTGTATATAGTTACTTATTTATTCATTTTATTTATGATAAGCCATATGACACAGGTAGAAACCCATCGTCTCGCTTAAAAGGATTCAAACCAGACAGACCCATGTACATAATGAAATTCCTGTGTCTGGAATGGAATGTGGATAACTTTCTCCAGGGAGACACAGCCTCTTTTCCTTATCCCGGGAAGCATTAGGCACAGGTTGGCGAGACCCAATGCTCGGCAACCGTAGCGGGTTGGGAGTTGGGATACCGCTGGCATTTGTGCAACCGGCTGAAATACATGATACATAAAGGAAGATCAAAATGGTTTGGGGAACGAGCGAGATAGGTGGAATTTGATTGAGGTTAATCACTAAGGTGCGGAACAAGATCAGTTTGTTTCCGTGCTGCGACGTTCCATAACTTGAAGCGCTCCCAGAACCGAAGAAAAGGTTTGATGTGCCACAACACACCTGCTCGTCCAGGTGGAGCTCCAAGCGTTGAATGATGTCCTCTTTCTCTACTATGAGTGTCTCCAGCTCCTGGCAGGTCTTGTACAACCTGTTTTCTGATTCGCTGGTCTGTACATTGGCTGCTTTGAGCTTCTCTTCCATAACACGGACCTGAGCAAGCAAAACAGCAACAACAAAAAATGCACAAGTCAAGAGGGAGATGGTCAAGCTGTTTCCTGCAGCGTTTGTAAAGTAAAAATGCATACAAGCCACATGCTCAACCAGCAACCCCCTCCGAAGGATTATCGCTGGAGGCGCGTCAGTGAGCCCAACCGCCCTTTTTATGTCTCAACTTTACACTCTCATCATGTACTAGTGAGACATGGGCAAGAGTGGGGGGTGGGGAGGGTGCCGGAGAGGCAACGAGGGGAAAGGAAACTTCAGTAAAATGCCTGTCACAGTATCTTGAACTGGAAAATGAAGAACGTCACCTTGTCTCGTTGTAACGTCTCAGAACACTTTACTGTCAGGGACAAATGTAATGGCTTTACAACAACAAACAATAAAACAACAACAAAATTACATTTACTGAGCACCTTTCATGTCGGGAGGACATCCCAAGGGAGAGAGGCAGGGTTAGGTGGAGGGAAGGGAGAGAGTTAGGAGGGGAGGGAGAGAGTTGGGAAGGCAGCAGAAGGCACGATCGAAGAGGAGGTGTCGAGACAGGCCTTGAAGGAGGCAAGGGAGGGAGCAAGGCGAAGGGACTGTGAGATGGAGTACTTTTACCTTGGTGCATGAAGGTCCCGTCTTGATGTGAAAGGCGTTCTATAAATGTAATTTTGTTGTTGTTGTAGGTACACAAAGGAGCCATTGTGTGCACAGCAAAGGCTCACAGACAGCCATTGAGGTGAATGACTAATGTATCTGGAGGATTATTGGCCAGGACACTGGGAGAAACTCTCTTCGCTTCTGCTAAGATGTCCACTTGAAGAACAGGAATTTGGAACCTTGGTTTAACCCCTCATCTGAAAGGTGCCTCCAACATAGTGATGTTACCCTCAGTACTGCAAACGAGTTCCATGCTAGTCCAGGTGTACAAGATCGGACTAGGGGCTTGAACTCAGAACCTTCTGATCCAAAGGCAAGTGTCGAAAGCAGTCAACAATAACAACGACAACAAAATTGCACTTACAAAGCACTTTTCATGTCGGGAGGATGTCCCACAGCGCTGAACAATCAGGTCGGGACCTGAACGGGGGTTGGGTGGGGGAGGGTCGGGGTAGGGGGAAGGAGAGGAGGAAGAGTTAGTTGGGGAGCCGAAGGCGCGGTCGACGAGGAAGGTCTTGAGACCGGCCTTGAAGGAGGAAAGGGAGGAAGCGAGGCGGAGGGCCTGTGGGATGGAGTTCCACAATGTGGGAGCAGAGAGGCTGAAAGCCCGACCATCGATGGTTGGGCGGTTAGGGTGGTGGACGCGGAGCAGGCCTGAGTCTGCTGAACGGAGGGGATGGGCAGGCTGGTAGGGAGATAGTCGGTCAGAGAGATAGGCGGGGGCAAGGCCGTGAATGGCCTTGAAGGGGAGGACCAGGATCTTGAATTCGATCCTCTGGGGGATGGGGAGCCAGTGGAGACGGGCGAGGGTGGGAGTGATGTGGTCGCGGAGCCTAGTGCGGGAGAGTACATGAGCTGCAGAATTCTGAATGTTCTGCAGCATGTGAAGGGAGGAACTGGGAAGACCGACGAGGAGAGAGTTCCCATAGTCGAGCCTAGATATGATGAAGGCATGTATAAGTGTTTCGGCGGCATGGGGGGTGAGGTAGTGGCAGAGTCTGGCAATATTGCGGCGGTGGTTGAAGGCTGTACCGGGCATGGAGCGGATATGAGGGAAGGACGGACAGTCAGTTCAGGGTCAAACTAGAAGTCCAGATTCCTGACTGGCTTTGAGAGGTGGAGAGAGCAGCCTTGAACGCTGATGTTGTCAGCGTCTGAAGTGTGGAGGCGCTGACGTGAGCCAATCAGGAGGGCCTCCGTCTTGTTAACGTTGAATTTGAGGAAGTTGGCTCTCATCCAGGATTCAATGTCGGACAGACATGGAGTCAGAACGCCATTAGCCCTGGAGTCGAGGGTGGACTCGGATAGGTAGAGTTGGGTGTCATCCGCATACATGTGGAAAGTTACCCCATGTCTGTGGATGATGTCGCCCAGGGGGAGCATGTAGAAGGTGAAGAGCAGGAGGCCAAAGACAGAGCCCTGCGGAATGCCACATGTGACTGTGCAGGGGCTGGAGAAAAAGCCATTGGAAGATGTCTTCAAGACGTCTCCAAGCATTTCACAGAATATACTCTGAAGTTAATTGACTATAGTTTGTGGGCGAAATGTGGCAGCCAATTGCGCACAGCAGTGTCCCCATAAACAGTCGTGGATTGAAATGACCAATTTATTATTGTTTTTTTTGAGGGGTTATTATCAGGCATGTGGAGTAAGTAAGGAAACTTGCCCAAGGTTTCACCCTGACCTGCCTGGAATCAAACTCAGGTCTCTCGCTTGCAAGGCGAGTGCTCTAACCACTCAGCAATTGCCTTCGCACCACCAGATCTGGCCTCCTCCATGTCCCTGAATCCTCCCCTCCACCATCAGCGCCTATGCTGAGAGGCTCTGGAACTGCCTTCCTCACTTCCTTCGCCTCACTCCCTCTCTTCCTACTTTCAGGTCTCGGCTAAAGTCCTTGCTTTTCTACCTCGCTTTTGGTCACCTTCTTCCCCCTCCCCCTGGCTCGGCCCTGGGATCCGTTATTGGTAAGCGCTCTTGAGACACTGTCCGGCATGGAGGGTGCTATATAAATCCAAGTTGTTGTTGTAGCTACAGGACTGCACAAATGTAATCAAATGCATGTTTCACATGGCAGTAACTGTATCCACAGAAACCATTCAAACCCAGACGGGTGAGATAAAATGTTGGCAATGCCTTTGAGAAAATGTTCCAGGGCATAATTAAATGCAACACCTTGCGTCGACAGACCGGAACAGAAAATAATTTCATCCCGTATCTTGGGCTGCAAAAGATTGTCGGCAAAAGTGAAACAACTTTGCTCTTGGGCGCTATGAAAGTCTGAGCTTTCCAATAACTGTAGTTCATCTTTCCAAGATGATGACTATTGGGTCTCAAGGAAACAAATTAGGTCTCACTGCTAAGACCATGAGGAATTTTGAAACTCGGATCACTGCCCAGAGACACATAATGGAGGTGTTTGTGCATTGGCAACAGTGACGCAGAAGGATGTCTCAAAGTGCTTTACATAGATTGAGCGTGACACTGAGCTGGGAGAGAAATAGGGGTTGATGGCTGAAAGGGATGGGATTTTAGGTGGATTCTGAGTATGAGAGAAAAAGAGAGAGGGACAAGAATGAGGACTTTGGAAGAGAGTTCCGGAGAGCGAAGGCTGCGTAGCTGAACGCTCAATGGCGGTGTGGAGTACAAGAAGCAGGCCAGGGTTGGCAGGGCAGAGGGCGTGTATGAGACAGAGTAGGACCGCAGGAGATTGCAGAGAGGGTGGCGCAAAGCTATTGAGACATCTGAAGGCACGAGCGAGGTTTCTGAAGTTGATTCGCAGGTAAACAGATGCTATGTAAGGTCCGAATTGGACTTGATTATACAATTTGCCCCACCGACCCCACCCACACTTTTCCCATGGCTAGATAGACTATCAATTTTGCAGCCCCTCTCTCCCCACATTTCCAAGGGGTAAATAGACTGTCAATTTTGCTCCCCACCTTTCCCAGCAGCAACAATAGCAACTTGGATTTATATAGCGCCCTCCATGCCGGATGGCATCTCAGAGCACATTACAATAACCGATCCCGGGGCCGAGCCAGGGGGAGGGGGAAAAAGGTGACCAAAAGTGCGGTCGAAAAGAAAGATCTGTAGCCAAAACCTGAAAGCAGGAAGAGAGGGGGCAAGGTGAAGGGAATGAGGAAGGGAGTTCCAAAGCTCAGGGTGTAGTGGATGAAGGCACGGCCGCCGATGGTGGGAGCAGAGGATTCGTGGGACAAGGAAGAGGCCAGACCCGGTAGAGCGAAGGCAATGGGTACTGCTAATACTAATAATAGTAATCCTTGCATTTGATATAGTGCTTTTCACATCTTATCGATGTCTCAAAGTGCCTCACAGAATATACTATAAAGTGGATTGACTGTATATTTGTGAGCAAAATGCGGCAACCAATTGCGCACGTCAGTGTCCCACAAACAGTTGTGGTTTGAAATGACCAATTTTTGTATTATTGTGTTTCTTTTTAGGGATTACTATTAGATGTGTGGCGAAGGAAACGCCCAAGGTTTTGCCATGATTTGCCTGGATTCGAACACAGGTCTGTGCTTAAGCGCTCTGAGACGCCATTCGGCGTGGAGGGCACTATATAAATCGAAGTTGTTGTTGTTGTTGTTGTTGTTGTTGTAAGGTGAGTGCTCTAACCACTGAGCTACAGTCACTCCTGTTGTGAGGAGAGAGGTCAGAGAGGTAGGGGGCTGCAAAGGAATGGAGGGATTTGAAAACAAGAGAGAGGATCTTAAAATAGATCCTCTCCGGGACAGGCAGCCAGCGCAGTCTGGCGAGGACTGGGTTAATTGGGGAGCGGAGTTTAGTACGGGTGAGAATGTGGGCGGCAGAATTCTGGATAACCTGGATTTCTCAGGGCTAAATAGATTGTCAATTTTGCCCCCATCCTCCCACCTTTCCCAGGACTAAATAAATTGTCAACGCAATGAACATTGTGCTTGGTAAGTGATGACCCTTTATCTCTTGATAGGTTTTTTTTCCCAAGAAAGGCTTTTTGGAATCAAACCTGAATTGCTCTGTATTTACCTTGTTGTGAGTCTCTGAAGTATAAATAGGGGATGGAGGGGTGTTGTGGCTGTGCTCATTATCAGCTCTGGAATCGCAATTCAAAGCATGCAAGTCGTTCATATTTCACCACTATCAATTGTGGAAAATAAGATAATAAGGCAAATCTTGCCTTACAAATCTGATAGAATTTTTTGATGAGGTAACGGAATGGGTGGATAATGGTAGCGCAGTTGATGTAGTTTACATGGACTTTCAAAAGGCATTTGACAAAGTGCCACATGAGAGACTTATTAGGAAATTAAAGGCCCATGGCGTAAAAGGGACAGTGGCAGAGTGGATCCACAACTGGCTGCGAGACAGAAAGCAGAGAGTTGTAGTGAGCGGCTGTTTTTCAGACTGGAGGGAAGTGAGCAGTGGTGTGCCACAGGGATCGGTTTTGGGACCATTGCTCTTTGTAATCTACATCAATGATCTGGACTTGGGTGTAGGGAGTACAGTTTCCAAGTTTGCAGATGACACTAAGTTAGGGAGAATAGTAAATAGTGAGGAGGATAGTAGCCATCTGCAAGAGGATATAGACAAATTGGTAAAGTGGGCAGACACATGACAGATGAAGTTTAATGCAGAGAACTGTGAGGTGATGCATTTTGGGAGAAGAAATGAAGGGAGGCAATATAGGCTAGATAGTACAATTTTAAATGGTGTGAAGGAACAGAGAGACCTGGGGATTTGTGTTAGTGACTCGTTGAAGGTGGCAGGACAGGTAGACAAGGCTGTTAAGAAGGCATATGGGATACTAGGCTTTATAAATAGGGGTATAGAGTACAAAAGTCAGGAAGTGCTGACTAACCTCTATAAAACTTTGGTGAGGCCTCAGCTGGAATACTGTGTTCAATTCTGGTCACCACACTACAGAAAGGATGTGAAGACATTGGAAAGGGTACAAAGAAGATTTACTAGGATGGTGCCAGGATTGAGGGACTTTAGCTATGAGGAGAGGCTAGATAGGCTAGGGTTATTCTCTCTGGAACAGAGAAGATTGAGGGGAGACCTAATAGAGGTTTATAAGATCATGAGGGGTTTCGACAGGGCAAATGGAGAAAAACTATTTCCACTCGTGGGCGAATCTGTGACTCGTGGTCACAGATTTAAAATAGTTTCAAGGCGAAGTAGAGGGGAGCTGAGGAGAATTTTTTTCACTCAGCGAGTTGTTCGAATCTGGATTGCATTGCCTGAAAAGGTGGTGGAGGCTGATTCGATAACAACTTTTAAAAGGGAATTAGATCTTTATTTAGGGAGAACAGGTCTATTAGGCTATGGGGAGCGGGCAGGGCAATGGGATTGAATCGTTCTTTTCAAAGAGCCGGCACAGACTAGATGGGCCGAATGGCCTCCTTTTGTGCCGTAAAATTCTATGAATCTAAAATTCTATGACTCTAAGTGCAGTTCTATCCAGTGTGCCACAGACTGACAGGTAAGAGAATATGTAAGCACATCTATAGGTTATTCCAAGTGAAGGCCTCCTGTTGCTCAGTGGATAGAGCACTCGCCTTACAAGCATGCAACCTGTGTTCAAACCAGGCAGATCAGGGCGAAACCTTGGGCAAGTTTCCTTACTCCACACACACATGCCTAATAATAATCCATCCAGAAAAACCACAATAATAAAAATTTCATTTCAATCCACCACTGTTGGTGGGGACACTGCTGTGCGCAATTGGCTGCCGGGTTGAGCCCACAAATATACAGTCAATTCACTTTACAGTATATTCTGTGAAGCGCTTTGAGACGTCGATAAGATGTGAAAAGCGCTATATAAAATGTGAGGATTATTAATATTATTATTAATCACTCAAAACCGTAGAGGAACAACAACAAAATTATACTTGTATAGTGCCTTTCACGTCAGGAAGAAGCCCCCAAGGTGCTGAATGTAAAGTTAAACAGGTAAAAGAAGATCCCTGTTTGTATAAAGCTCAAACAATTGTAAATCTTGTGATGTTGGCTCACTATTCAGAGCCCTTGAAAAGCTAAAAGGTTACACACACAAAACAAATCCTTGCATTTGATACAGCACTTTTCATGTCTTTTAGATGTCTCAAAAGGCTTCTCAGAATATACTGTAAAGTGAATTGACTGTATATATGCGGGCAAAACGCGGCAGCCAATTGTGCACAGCAGCGTCCCTCCCACAAACAGTCATGGATTGGAATGACCAATTTATTACTGGGTTTTTTTGAGGGATTATTATCAGGCATGTGTGTGTGGAGTGAGGAAACGTGGCCAAGGTTTCGACCTGACCTGACCTGCCTGGAATCGATCCCAGGTCTCATGCTTGCAAGGCGAGCGCGATAATCACCGAGCTACAGTACTCCAGAATCCAGTGAGACAGCGAGAACCGGCACCTCGACCACTTGTTTATACACTTCTCACATCTTTATGCCTTTATAGTAGCGGAGCTACTTTTAGCCAGTCAGCCAATGCCAACGCAAAAATCAACACAAAGTAAACACAGTTGCGGCCACACCAGTAAAATTCTTGCATATTTTCATTCCGCAGGAGGCCTCACTGCTGTGTGCCAGTCTCAGGGCACTTTCTGCAGAGCCAGGCTCAGTAAAACCGTTTCTGTTATTCAGTGAAAATGTCCAGATTCATAACTAAGCAAAATCTGTGCATGTTATTATGGAGTGGCTTCCCTCTGAATGCAGTAAAACTCACATAAGCCTGATCTGCATAAACCGTATCATTTCGTCCCACAAAGAGCTACAGTCAATTCACTTTATAGTATGTATATATATATATATATATATATATATATATATAGACGGGTGGAGAATATAATAATAATCCTTGCATTTGATGCAGCGCTTTTCATGTCTTTTGGACATCTCAAAGCGCTTCATCGAATATACTGTAAAGTGAATTGACTGTATATTTGTGGAGTCCTGTAGCTCAGTGGTTAGAACACTCGCCTTACAAATGAGAGACCTGTGTTTTGAATCCAGGCAGTTCAAGGTGAAACCTTGGGCAAGTTTTCTTACTCCACACGCCTAATAATAATCCGTCCAAAAATAACCTATAATAAAAAATCAGTCATTTCAATCCACGACTGTTTGTGGGACACTGCTGTGTGCAATTGGCTGCCACATTGAGCCCACAAATATACAGTCAATTCACTTTCCAGTATATTCTGTGAAGCACTTTGAGATGTCTAGAAGACGTGAAAAGCGCTATATCAAAATGCAATTATTATTATTATTATATTTGTGGGCGAAACGCAGCAGTCAATTGCGCACAGCCAGTCAGCTAACGTCCTCCCTACATGCGCACAGCCAGTCAGCCAATACCTTTATTAGGTACAGGTATCCCTCCTCAACCGCGGGGGATACGTTCCTGAAACCCCCCGTGGTTAGTAAAACCGAGGTTGGCAAATATGTGGGTGTTTATGGGCCTTATGGAAAACATGGAATTAATGGGACTAAGTTGCTTGTTCTTTTACTAAACACAAAAAAAGTACATAATAACCTAACAAAAACAATAAATGTTCAAATAACACAATCAAAAATATAAAAAACAATAAATTCATGTTATTTACCTTAATCCTAAGAGAGAAGCGACATCGTCGCTGGTTGATTGCGACATCACAACTGGGTCTGAGCGCCAAACGCTAGCGCGAAGCGACATCGTGGCTGGTTGATGCAATTGGGTCCAAGCGCCAAACGCTAGTGTTAGTGTTAAAACCCCTGGATACTCAAAATGCACTGCCGCGGTTGGTAAAGATTGTCGCAGAGAGGAAACCATGGACATATTGGGGCAGGGTACCTGCATCATTATCAGGCATCATTATCAGGCATGAGGGACTTCAGCTATGAGGAGAGGCTAGATAGGCTAGGGTTATTCTCTCTGGAGCAGAGAAGATTGAGGGGAGACCTAATAGAGGTTTATAAGATCATGAGGGGTTTCGACAGGGCAAATAGAGAAAAACTATTTCCACTCGTGGGCGAATCTGTGACTCGTGGTCACAGATTTAAAATAGTTTCAAGGCGAAGTAGAGGGGAGCTGAGGAGAAATTTTTTCACTCAGCGAGTTGTTCGAATCTGGAATGCATTGCCTGAAAAGGTGGTGGAGGCTGATTCGATAACAACTTTTAAAAGGGAATTAGATCTTTATTTAGGGAGAACAGGTCTATTAGGCTATGGGGAGCGGGCAGGGATTGAATCGCTCTTTTCAAAGAGCCGGCACAGACTAGATGGGCCGAATGGCCTCCTTTTGTGCCGTAAAATTCTATGAATCTATTCTATGAATCTATGTGGGTGGAGTAAGGAAACTTGTCTGAGGTTTCGCCCTGGCCTGCCTGGATTCGAAACACAGAACTCAAGCTTGTAAGATGAGTGCTCTAACCACTGAGCTACCGGACTCTGTATTATGCAACAGGTGCTTTCTTTTCTCTGTAGTGAACAATGATAGCAGTATAGCTATATCATTTTATCACGTAACACTGGATCACCCAAGTTGTACATGTGCGCAAGTACAGGTCAAGGTTTTATATTCTATGCGAGTTTGACGCAAATGATACTTCCGCACGAATCATATTAAATATATGGTCCCAATTGATATGACTTAGGAGAGGTTTACTGTTTACTGTATATCACTTTGCGAAAAGCATATGTTGAGACCTGGGTCAGAGCGAAACCTTGGGCAAGTTTCTTTACTCCACACACACATGCACACACACAAACACATGCCTGATAATCCCTCAAAAAACAACACTAATAAATTGGTAATTTCAATCCATGACTGTTTGTGGGAGGGACGCTATCGTGCGCAATTGGGCTGCCGTATTTCGCCCACAAATATACAAGTCAATTCACTTTGCAGTATATTCTGTGAAGCGCTTTGACACAACAACAACAAAATTACATTTGTATATCGCCCGTCACGTCGGGAGGACGTCTGGAAGACGTGAAAAGCTCTGTATCAAATACAATGATTATTATTATTATGTCACTTAACAGCAAGGGGCACTTGCTGTGTTTTAGCACTGAGGACTGCTACACAACCCAATAATAATAATAACGCTCTGCAGTTTTTCATCAACCCTATTGTTAAAATAAAACAATCCGATAAGTACTTATTGGCATCGGCCGTTAGATTGGCTCAGAATGACAATCAATCTTGTGTTCAGGATGGGAATTCAACATTTTGCAAATAATGCTATAATCTTAAGAAAGGAGCATTGGGTTGAAAAAAGAAAGTAAGAGAGAGAAAGAGAGAGAAAGCTCAAGAGGGGCACTAAACTGGCTCACGTGGAGGAAAATTCATGGGTGCAGACTTGATGAGCCAAATGGCCTATTACTCAGTAACATTTGATGATTCAATGTTCAAATTGTGGAATGGTACAATTTTTGATGTACTCGAGCAATGATGTTGTCACTTTATTTCCATGGAAAGAACGAATGTTCATCTAAAATCAGGGGATTTTTGATACAACGCTTTGATTAAAAAAAACGTAAAGATTTGCAGGATTAGAGTGTGATTTATTTCTTTATGGGGAGTGGATTATCTGTACAGTGGGGTCCGGCAATATATCGATATATCGCTAAAACCCGATATAATTTTCATATCGATACGCCGAGATAGGCATTTCAAAAATATCGAAAAATTGATATATCGAGGGAAAAAATCGGAATTCGCGCACACTGAACTACAAGACCCAGAATGCTTATCTCTATACACAATACACAGACCGAGGTGCAAAGCCGCCATATTGTATTCATAGTCCTCGAATACAATATACAGGTATGCAAGGGGTGGGGGGGAGAGGGACGGCTGGGGGGGGGAGGGGGAGAGACGGCTGGGGGGGAGGGGGAGAGAGACGGCTGGGTGGGGAGGGGGAGATAGATGGCTGAGGGGGGGAGGGGGAGAGAGACGGCTGGGGGGGGAGGGGGAGAGAGACGGCTGGGAGGGGGAGGGGGAGAGAGATGGCTGGGGGGGGGAAGGAGAGAGAGACGGCATGGAGGGAGGGGGAAAGAGACGGCTGGGGGTGGTGGGGGGGGAGAGAGATGATGGGGGGGGGGTGGGTGGGAGAGAGGGACGGTGGCGGGGGGGAGGGGGGGGGGGGTGGGGGGAGAGACGGGTGGATGTGATAATATACAGATAGATAGAGATGGGGGGGATGTGAGAGAGGAGAGAGACACAGAAACACAGACAGAAAAACACAGAGATGGAGAGAGTGAGAGACACAGAGAGAGAAAGATATTTACCTCTTGAGGAGATAGGCCCCGAATGCGCGCGCACCTGGAATGCGAGAAAGAGAGAGGAGGTTGCAGAGCAACACTGATATGCATTCAAATAAAATACAAAGTACGTTTTACAGTAAATCCTATGATGCTCTTTGAGACGTCCAGTGATGTGAAAGGTGCTATATAAAATGTAAGGCTAATTGCTAATAATATACAACAAACAAACAAAATTACAGTTGTATAGCGCCTTTCATGTAACACACGTGCATTGCTGGTGCTGCCTTCCTACTGCCAATAAGATACTCATGTATTTTTTTCCACAGGTTCATATATTCGCCGACAAATATAACAGTCAATTTTCCTGCACTTCTTCATCCTGCCCCGACCCCTCCGCCCCACGGCTCTTGTCCCTACCTAACTGTACAGCGCCTTGGGACATACTCTCGACCTGAAAGGCGCTATATAATTGTAAGTTTTGATTTGATTGATTGATAAAAGCACAATCAGTGAAGACATTCTTACGCAATCACACAGAGAGAAACATGAAATGGAAACAGGCCCTTCAGCCTAATTGGTTACTGCCATTGTTTATATTCCACACAAACTCCCACCGCCTCTATTCCCATCTCTCTCTCCATGTCTGCGTTTAGTTTTCCCTCATTTTATTAATTGAGCTATTTTCTCCCTATGAAGCAGTCCCAGTTGCCCAGCATCTGTTGCTTTCTAGGCCTTAACATAACATCCTGATATCAAAGTTATGTGAAATATTCAGACTGCTCTCAATGTGTTTGATATAATCTCTCCTCAGCTATTTTGAACACTCATTAGTGATCGCACCCATACACTGCACCTCCCACTAAATTGCTTTTTTCTCTTTGCTACTGAACAGCAGCTTTAATTTATGCAACGACAAAACGGTATCCAGTGGAAGAAACGACATCAAATGTTAAATCTAGGAATTCAGGTGTGGGCCCAAATCCAAATTTGTAAACTCAGTCACTGGAAATAATAATAATAATCATAATAATCCTTGTACTTGATAAATCACTCTTCATATCTTCCAGACGTTTCAAAGCGCTTCACAGAATATACTGTAAAGTGAATTGACTATATTTTGTGGACAAAATGTGGCAGCTAATTGCGCACAGCAGCGTCCTACAAACAGTTGGGATTGAGTGACCAAATTATCATTGTTTTCTTGAGGGATTATTATTATGTGTGAGGATAATTATAGTTATAATAATAAGAAGAATCATTGCATTATCATGTCAGAAGGTTGTCTCAAAGCGCTTCACGGGATTGACTGTGAAAAAGAGTGCCGGTGTATTTGTGGGCAAATGCAACATTGCACACAGCAATGTCCCACAAACAGCCATGAAACACATGACCAATTTTATTTGGAGTGGGATTGTAAACCAGGATATCGGGTGAAAGTCCCTTCTCCTTTTGAATTATGCTTTAGGATCTTTACCAAGCAGACACCTGATCAGGCAGACAAGACCTCGGTTTAACATCTTGACATCCGAAGGTAAGATACAGGAGTCTGAAAAGGCACCATTTTCCAAACAGGATTCCTGAATGATTAACCCACTTTGTGCGAGCGGGAACTCTTTCAAGTTACCGAGAGGTAGGTCACAGCAACACTGTTTGACCTAATCTGCTATCGTTGTTGAAGTAGCGGTGGTTGGTTGGAATTTCCAATGGGATTCCGTAATAAGGTACTGTATTACATTAGTAAGCCCACATTGTAAATCCTAAAGCTTAGAACATATCAGCACCCCCGCAATGTTTTTAGTAATAAATGTGACATTGTTTTCATTGTGACCAAGAATTTTAATTAAGCCCGCCTTTCAATAAGTGCCTACTGCACAGCCTAAAATCCCCCCCCAAGTGTTTGGTTTAAATACACTGATTTACTGTCTATCCCAAGCCTGTAGATGTTGTCTTAGTGTTACGTTTTCTGCTGCCTACTTCTCCCCCTCCCCCCATCATCACTTAACATTTTATATGTAACGTATTAGGTCGCTCTAATTTTCACTTGATTTGTACAGTGAATGTTGCATATTTACATTTGTGTATGTACGTGTAGGATTATGCTAATCACTATGCCCTTATATGTAGATGTAACGGTTATAGCACCCTCTCATGACCACTGTAGTAGCACATGGTTGTGGTCTTCTTAATAAAGCTGTTTTACGTGAAAGTCAATCTCTCCATGGTCTCTCTTTTATATCTTGAATATAACATGGTGGCAGCGTTCCGAAAGTTAAACCCACAACATGGCTACACATCTGTCAACCCAGATTAATTTGCCAGGCAAGTTTGAGGGTGGAAATGGACCAGACCAATGTGAATTGTGCCTTAAATGGATCAATCATTTTGAACGTATCGCATTGCCTCAGGTCTCAATGAAAAAGAAGACATAAAACAGGTGAGCACACTCCTATTTTCCATAGGAGATTGCGCTGATAACATTATAATCACTCTCAGAATAGATGAGAAAACTGGAACATATGATGAAGTTATAGAAGCACTAACTGAACATTATGAAGGCAGACAAAATGTGATCGTGGAGAGGGCTTGCTTCAACAGAAAACAAGTGCCAGGCGAATCCATTGATGTTTTCATCCAAGATTTGTTTAGACTAACGGATAACTGTCAATACGCCGAGCTCAAGGACAGCTTAATCAGAGACAGAATTGTCAGACTCTCTGCAGGCCCAACCGGACCTCACGCTTGACAAAGCGGTCCATATATGCCGTCAGTCAGAGGCAAGATATGACAGCCGAGACATCGTCCGTGGTGACATCAGATCCACTAGCATCGATCATGTCACTAAACGCAAAACTCCATCCAACAACAACAGCTTAAAGTCGAGCAAACAAATGCAGCAAACACGAGATTCCAAGGTCGATAATTGTCAATGGTGTGGCAGACAACGCTATTCACGTCAACAATGTCTTGCAAAAGATGCCATATGCAACAATTGCCAAAAGAAAGGTCATTTCCAGGCAGTTTGCCGCAGTGCTGCATCCAAACGCAAAAACACAAAAGTGCATGAAGTTCAAGACTCACTAGAGGATGACCTTCCGTTCCTCGGTGAGATCGTTGGCAATAACGACTTTTGGAGTGCTTGCATTTCAGTTGATGGACACCGCACCTGCTTTAAGCTAGACACCGGGACAACCGTTTCCGTCATCAGTGACACAGAACCCTGGCTAGCCGATGTAGAACTCAAAGAGACCAATCAGTCCTTCCATGGTCCAGGTGGCATCCCACTACCAGTGAAGGGAATGTTGACTGCTAAACTGCAGTACCTCCAGAGGGAGATAACTGAGTGACTCTACGTAATTCAAAACCAGAGAAGTTAGAAACAGTGGCCAATGCAAAGAGTTACAAAGCGTGATACTACCTATTTACAATAAATAGGATCAATAAAAATAGAACAGTTTGGAGCTGAACAGCAGGTTAATTACCACCTGAAAGGAGAAGACCAGAACAGCACTTCAGTTCTAACCCCTCGGAGGAAATGCCAGTGACGTTTTGCATCCAAAAATTGCTTCTCTCCCATCTGCCTCCCCACCCCACAAGGAAAAAATTCTAAATGAAACGGGGGCCAAATAAGATTTTAACTCAACCGGTGGCTTCTTCAACCTGAGCATTATTCCCCTCCTCCCACGCAATCAATAGCATTGGCAAACCTGCCACAATTTGCACTGAATACCTGCTGGCAAGCCTTCTCTGCACGGCGGTTGGCATCAATGACTTGTCTCTCCAACTGTTGCATCTAAGGAAGCAGAAGACATTGAGTATTAACACAAAGGAAGGAATGCAGCGTTTGTTCCACTGATACATTCGAACATGTTTTTGAAGGTCGGAAACCAGGTGCAGAAGGAATCAATTCAACCCACTGTTCCACAATTCCTTAGACCATGGCAGGTCCCCTCCTATTTTCTGAATACCACTTCCTTCCTTCAAAACATTTGCAGTGGTTTTATTTTTCTTTCGGGCGATTTTAAAGACGCCAACTACAGATATTACATAAAGAAAGCCAAACTCAGACCTTTTACTTTCCATTTAAAAGTACTTATAGAGTGGGAAAATTATTAACACCTTAATATTTACACTTTGTAGCAGGCATGCAGTTGTACACAGCCCATATTGGTAATTCAGGTCCACAAGACAGAACACTTTTTAAAGCACTCATACCATACTGTTGAAACCCTTAATAATCAGCCTCACATTTTCATATGGAGCATTTTACGTCTTCTGGACGCCTCAAAGCACTTCATAGAAATGAATTTGATTGTATATTTGTGGGCGAAATGCGGCAGCCAATTGTGCACAGCACTGTCCCACAAACAGTCATGCATTGAAATAAGCCCAAAAAATTGTTTTAGGGATTATTAATAGGTATGTGGAGTAAGGAAACGCCCAAGGATTCGCCTTGACCTGCCTGGAATCAAACTCGGGTCTCTCGCTTGCGAGGCAAGTGCTCTAACCACTGAGGATGACACATATTGCTTTAAGGACCTAAATGGCTGATGGATGATGCTAGCATAAAAGGATTTTGAGAATGTGACTGGGCAGATTTGAAAGAGATGTATTTGTAAAATTGGAATTAAATGACTGAGTGAATCTACATTGTGTTTTGGATTAAATGGTGTCAGAAGTGAAAATGGAACCTAAAGTGAAACTGACTACGAGAGGGAATACCAATTGAAAAACAAAATAATAATAGTAATAATCCTTGCATTTGATATAGGGTTTTCACGTCCTCTAGACGTCTCAAAGCGCTTCACAGAATATACTGTAAAGTGAATTGACTGTATATATATATATTTATATGGGCGAATGCTAGGATCCGGCGATATATCGGTTATATCCGATATAATTTTCATATCGATATGCCGATATAGGCATTTTAAAAATATCGATATATTGAAAAATTGATATATCGAAAAAAATCGGAATGCGCGCGCACTGAACCACAAGACCCAGAATGCTCATCTCTATACACAATGCACAGACCGAGGTGCAAGCTGCCATATTGTATTCATAGTCCTCGAATACAATATACAGATATACAAGGGGTTGGGGGGGGAGAGAGACGGGGGGAGGGAGGGGAGACGCGGGGGAGGGGGGGGTGAGAGACGGCGGGGGGGGGCCGTGAGAGACGGCGGGGGGGGGGAGAGAGACGGCGGGGGGGGGGAGAGAGATGGGGAGGAGGGGAGAGAGACAGGGGAGAGACTGGGGGGAGAGACGGGGGGGAGAGACGGGGGGGGGAGACGGTGGAGGGGAGAGACAGGGGGGGGTGACGGGGGGGGGGATGTGATGACAGACAGACAGACAGACAGACAGACAGACAGACAGACAGACAGAGATGTGGGGGATGTGAGAGAGGAGAGAGACACAGAGACACAGACAGAAAAACACAGAGATGGAGAGAGTGAGTGTAAGAGACACAGAGAGAGAGAGAGAGAGAGATATTTACCTCCTGAGGAGATAGGCCCCGAATGTGCGCGCACCTCCGAATGCGCGCACACCTCCGAATGCGCGTGCGCATGCGCAGTACGAAAATATCGATATAACGGTATATCTCGATATGAGCCCATCGATATATCGAAATCAGAAAATTTCCATATTGACGGACCCTAGCGAATGCGAAGAGAAACAGAATTAAATGTCATACCAAGGTATGTGCAGACACTAAGACCCCTAAAATTGGTTGGAAGCTTAAGGCACAATTGGCTACGGTTTGAAAGAGACTCTAACCAGCAAACATAGTAAAACTGCCACAAGAACAGCAGTCTGTGATATTTTTGAATATGGCAGATGAGGAAGCAAGGGAATATTTTGCAAATCTAGAAAGAGAGGTGGACATGCAAGTGAATAGATGATGAATACTATGATGGAACGATGGTGTGAAAATAATATAATGTGATAATTAATCGATTTAAGTTAGGAACAAATAAAGCAGGGACCCACAGAATCATTCAATCAGTGCTGTCCAGTACTGAGATCCCTAAGTAAAAATAAAAAACACGTCACAACAGAAGAATCCATGCCAGAGCTTTGCAAGATATTGAATTATTGAGTTGATTGTAAGATAAAATCAATAAATTCAGATGAGGAAGTTGCAATATAAAAGTTTGATATTTACAAAGTGACACTATGAAGACTAAACACTGACCTAACCTTTCTCTAAATTTCCTGAGCAATGTATTGAGCAAATGTTTTTTTTCTTGGAATAATTAATGAATGGCAGCACACTGTGTCCTTCCTAACGGCTGAATGTCATGAAGCATTCTTTATGTTTTTATTTTGAAACCAACGATGGGGGTGAGATTAAGTCAAGTGTTGCGTTTTTTTTTACATCAAGCCCTTACAAATGCCCTGCCTGGTCATAATATCCTCCACAACAAGTTAATTCCCTCTGACTAGGGGATTGATATTGCTATTGTGTGTAGGCTAATTATATATTCATGTATATATAATAATATAATCAAGTGATAATAATAATCCTTGCATTTGATATAGTGTTGGTCAGTGCCTTGGGACGTCCTCCCAACATGAAAGGCACTCTATAAAAGTAATTTTGTTGTTGTTGTTGTTTGCTAGACATCTCAAAGGGCTTCACAGAATATACTGTAAATAATACATCTATAGGAACAGGAGTAGGCCATTCAGTCCCTCGAGCCTATTCTGCCATTCTATTAGATCATTGTACCTCATTCGCCCACAAATATACAGTCAATTCACTTTACAGCATATTCTGTGAAGCGCTTTGGGACATTGATAAGATGTGAAAAGCACTATATCAAATGCAAGGATTAGTATTATAACTCCAATTACCTGCCTTTGCCTCATATCCCTTGATACCCTGACCTAACAAAACTCCATCCACCTCAGGTCTCGAGAATTTGAATGGATCCAGCATCCACAGCCTTTTGGGGGAGAGAGTTTGAGATTTCTCCTACCTTTTGCGTGGGGAAAAAAAGGCCTTCAGATTTCACTCCTAAATAGATTGTGAAACAACAACAATAAAATTACATTTCTAGAGCGCCTTTGACATCAGGAGAACGTCCCAAGGCGCTGAACAGTCAGGTTGGGACCTGAGCAAGGGAGAGGGCAGGGTAGGGGGCAGGGGTGGGAGAGAGTTAGGAGGGGGGGAGAGTGTTGGGAGGGCAGTCAGTTGGTGTAGTTCAGCATTGTACATTACAGGGTTTATCTTCATGTAAGAATAATCCAGCAAAGTACTTTTTGCTTGTGGAGAGATGGATAAAATAAATCCATTGCTTATTGTGCTCGAGTGATGTGGTCATGCATTTTGATTCAATGTGAATACTTTTGCCAATTGTTTGGGCTCGGTTGCACTCTCTCGCCACTGAGTCAGAACGCTAATGAGCTCATTTGGATTGAGATCATTGTCTAGACTTACACTCAAGAGCATGATGCAAATTTGAAGGTCAGCTTGAAATGCACAGGTTTCATGGTGAACTGATGTAATTCTCACCACACCACTTGAAGTATTGGTATAAGTTTAAATACTATGTACGTTTATATAGTGTCTTTCCCCTTAGGAAGAAGGCCTCAAAACAACATTGTTTATTGCTAGTTGGGTCTCCGAAGGGGGTGGAGAGCTGAAAACATGCTCAAAGAGGTACATCTTTGGGGAGGACAAGTTTGCGGGGTTATCGGGTGAGAGAGAGCCGGGGAGTGGGATTGAAAAGCTCTTTTCAAAGAGCTGGCACAGATACGATGGGCTGAATGGCCTCCTTTTGTGCTGCAAATTCTATGATATCTTGAAACAAGCCTTGAAACAACAACAACATTACATTTATAGAGCACTGTTCACATCAGGAGGACGTCCCAAGGCACCGAATAGTCAGGTTGGGACCCGAGCAAGGGAGAAGGGCAGGTGGGGGGGAGGCGGGGGAGGAGCGGGAGAGTGTTAGGAGGGGAGGGAGAGAGTTGGAAGGGCAACAAATGGCACAATCAAAAAGGAGGGACTTAAGACCGGCCTTGAAGGAAGCAAGGGAAGAAGCGGGGAGAAGGTACTGTGGGTTGGAGTTCCAGAGTGTGTGAGGGAAGAGAGGCTGACCGGGAGGAAAGCGGAATGAGTGAGTCTGAGAGAATCTAGGATGGAGTTCCAGAGAGAGGGTGGTGGGGGACACAGAATGGCTTAAATCTCATCCATTGATGGTGAAGTGGATAGAGAGGAGAGAGAGAGAGACACAGACAGACAGACAGACAGACAGACAAAGCGGACCAGTGATTGTTTGTACAACTCATCAGAGCAGTACCTTTTGAACCCCATTGCTGCTTTAATGCCACAGCAGTAGGGTCCGGCGATATATCGCTAAAATCCGATATAATTTTCATATCGATACGCTCATATAGACATTTCAAAAATATCGGTATATCGAAAATCGATATATCGAGGTAAAAAATCGGGATGCGAGCACACTGAACTACAAGACCCAGAATGCTCATCTCTATACACAATGCACAGACCAAGGTACAAAGCCGCCATATTGTATTCATAGTCCTCGAATACAATATACAGGTATGCAAGGGGTGGGGTGGGGGGAGAGACGGCTGGGGTTGGGGGGATGAGGGGGAGAGAGACGGCTGGGGGGAGGGGGAGAGGGGGAGAGAGACGGCTGGGGGGAGGGGGAGAGAGACGGCTGGGGGGGGAGAGAGACGGCTGGGGGGAGGGGGAGAGAGACGATGGGGGGGAGGGGGAGAGAGACGGTTGGGGGCAGGGGGAGAGAGACGGCTGGGGGGGGGAGGGGGAGAGATACGGCTGGGGGGAGGGGGAGAGAGACGGCTGGGGGGGAGGGGGAGGGGTGAGAGACGACTGGGGGGGGAGAGAGATGGTTGGGGGGAGGAGAGGGGGAGAGGGGGAGAGAGACGGCTGGGGGGAGGTGGAGAGAGACGGCTGGGGGGAGGGGGAGAGAGACAGCTGTGGGGAGGGGGAGTGAGACGGCTGGGGGAGTGGTGGGGGAGAGAGACGACGGGGGTGGGGGGTGCGAGAGAGGGACGGCGGTGGGCGGGGGGGGGAGAGACGGGGTGGATGTGATAATATACAGATAGATAGAGATGGGGGGGATGTGAGAGAGGAGAGAGGGAGAGAGACACAGAGACACACAGACAGAAAAACAGAGATAGAGAGAGTGAGAGACACAGAGAGAGAACGATATTTACTTCCTGAGGAGATAGGCCCCGAATGCGCGCGCACCCGGAATGCGCGCGCTTCCCAAATGCACGCGCATTCCGAATGTGTGCGCTGTGCGCACATGCGCAGTACGAAAACCCCCCAAATATCTATATTTCGGTATATCTCGATATGGGCCCATCGATATATCTAAATCGGAAAATTTCCATATCGACAGACCCTACACAGCAGTTTCAAAAATTCTTGCATTCGGATTTTCCGCGGAGGATAGCAGCTCCTGTTGTTGTTCTGGGAATAATGCCAACTCCCCCCGACACAGTTTAAAAACAGAAACATTCACTGGGTGAGAGGGGAGTGAGGAGTGCGGTTGGGGGGTGGTGAGGGCTGCCAAGATCAAGGCGTGAGGGCTCAGGTTGGCATCTAACCCCAGGCTGGTAATTGGTTCACCACTTTCAACAGGAAAGGTTTGCAGAAGTTTGCAAACGCGGTTCAAATATTTCAGCAATTCACAGCTTTCACCGTCAGTTTAGGTTTTTCTACGATCCTGTTACAGCCAGACAAGCATCAGAAACTTGCCGTAATTATTATTGGATGTCGTGATGGCGCATTCTCGAAAAACAAACATGTCTTCTAGACTCTAGAAGACATGAAAAGCGCTAAATCAAATGCAAGGATTATTATTATTATTTCAGCGCCTTGCAAGGATTATTATTATTATTATTAAAACGTGACAGCCAATTGCGCACAGCAGCGTCAACTAAAGGTAGGTTTAGGGTTGCATTTTGAATCATTATACAGAACTTGAGAAATTCCTGTAGCTCAGTGGTTAGAGTACTCGCCTCGCAAATAAGAGGACCTGGGTTTGATTCCTGGCAGGATGAAACATTGGGCAAGTTTCCTTATTCCACACGCCCTTGTTTACCCAACAATAAGTAGGAACCCGGTTGTTCGTCGAATGCCAGATCACTTTTCTGGGGGTATTAGTCCCTTCCAAAACAAATAGTAATACTGTAATTTGGTCACTCACTCAATTCATGACTGTTTGTGGGACATTGCTATGTGCGATTGGCTGTCTTGTTTCACCCACAAAATATACAGTCAATTCACTTTACAGTATATTCTGTGAAGTACTTTGAGACTTCTAGACTCTAGAAGACATGAAAAGCGCTAAATCAAATGCAAAGATTATTATTATTATTTCAGCGCCTTGGGTTATATAGTGCTTCACAACGTGAAAGGTGCTATACAGATGTAATCTTCTGACAGCATGTCTGTCCGACATTGAGTCCTGGACGAGGGACAACTGCCTCCAATTGAACGTGAGTAAGACCGAGGCCCTCCTGATCGGCTCAAGCCAGCGCCTCCGCACATCAGGCGCTGCCAGCCTCAACATCCAAGGCTGTACTCTCCACCTCACAAAGCCAGTCAGGAACCTCGGCATCACATTCGACCAAAAACTCTCCTTCCTCCCCCACATCCGTGCCTTGACCGGCACCGCTTACTTCCACCTGCGCAACATTGCCAGGCTCTGCAACTATCTCATCCCCCACGCTGCCGAAACACTCGTGCACGCGTACATCACCTCAAGGCTGGACTACAGAAACTCTCTCCTCGTCGGCCTCACCAGTTCCTCCATTCGCAGGCTGCAGGTCATCCAAAACTCTGCAGCCCGTGTATTATCCCGCATCCACCTCCGCGACCACATAACCCCCACCCTCGCCCATCTCCACTGGCTCCCCATCCTCCAGAGGATCGAGTTCAAGATCCTCGTCCTCACCTTCAAGGCCTTACATGGCCTTGCCCCACCCTATTTAACCAATTTACTCTCCCCCTACAAGCCCACCCGGACTTTCCGTTCAGCAGGACTTGGCCTGCTCCAAGCCCCCTGCCCGAACCGCCCCACCATCGGAGGCCGGGCCTTCAGTTTTGTTGCTCCGACCCTATGGAATTCCATCCCTCAATCCTTCCATCTCGTTTCTTCCCTTTCCTCTTTCAAGGCCGGTTTGAAGACTTTCCTCTTCGACCGTGCCTTTTGTTCCACCCCGAATTCTTCGACCTCCCCTACTTGTTTCACCCCTTCCTGTACACTCCCCTCCCAGCTCAGGTGACACGCCTCTTGTGCAGCGCCTTGGGATGTCCTCCCGACGTGAAAGGCGCTTTATAAGTGTAATTTGTTGTTGTTGTAATTTTGCTGTTGTTGTATTATTTTAGCAATTCAAGCATCCAATATTAGTTGCTCTTCAGATTGGCCCAACGCTTAAATCTACTCTCATAAGCCTCACATTTGATGTAATGTCTGCAACATCAAAACATCTCAAATTGATTTTTCTGGCAATTATGTTCCAGTGCCACTACTGTGCTTTTTTTTTCTCTTGTTGGCAAACTTTCAACTTGAGTATTTGAAACCTGGCAAAGTTTCAGTGCGAACGTAACATTATAAAACAGTGAGCAGAGTGAGAATTGGGGGAATCAAGAAGTAACAATAAAGGTTGGTTGGGGTGGTGGGGAGGGGAGTGGGGGGGCAAGTGTTATTTAGCAAAAATAAACGTTAGCCTTCACTAACCTTTCGCAATGTCATTCATCAACACAGGCACAGAAATCCCCCCCAAATGTTATGAAGAGATCCTTGTTAAAAGCTCCTTCTCCCTCTCCTTGCTGCCCACAATCTGCCAATTACTACACCATTCCACAGATTCCTGCAGCATTCAGTCTCTGCCATCGAGTAGAGTAACATGCAACAAAGTCCCTTTCTTTACATGGTGGAAACCTGATCCATCCTTGCACCAAGATGTGGAGTGATGCTTCCATTTATTCTGATTACAGTAATAATCCATCACTGCTCACTGCAGAGAGCTTGAGGACAAATTTATATTCCTGTAGAGTCTTGTAGCTCAGTGGTTAGAGCACTCGCCTTGCAAGTGAGAGTCCTGGGTTCAATTACAGGTCAGGGCGAAACGTTGGGCAAGTTTCTTTCCTCTACATGCCTGCTAATAATCCCTCAAGAGAAAAATATAATAAACTAGCCATTTCATTCCATGACTGTTTGTGGGATACTGATGAGCACAATTGGCTGCCACGTTTTGCCCACAGATATACAGTCAATTCACTTTCTAGCACATTCTGTGAAGCGCTTTGAGATGTCTAGAAGATGTGATAAGCCGCTATATTGAATACAAGGATTATTATTATTATTCTTCTAAGATCTGAAACTCCCTTTCTTTACTCCTCCATCTTGTCCTCTCCCTGTGTTAAAGTCACGCCTTAAAACCTTCTCTTCGACCACATCGCCATGTTCACCTCACAGCCTCCGCTCTCCCCTGATTGGTGTCGGACCCTGTCTTTGTAAAATGCTTACCTTATGTGAAGGATGTTACATAAATACAAACTCTGTTTGTCATATAGCATCATCAAATCTTTGATGTCAACCAGTACAGGCTGGTCTGAAGGACTGTACCATAGACAATGGAGTGTCAAGTAGAATTATGTACAATTCCTGACAAGTAGCTTAATCTTACAACCTTCTGACCCATTGGAGAGAATGCTACCAACTGAGTCAGTCTGATACCTTGGCTAATAACAATAGCTTGCACTTATATAATATATAATAATCCTTGCATTTGATATAGCGCTTTTCACATCTTCTAGATCTAGACGGTGTCTCAAAGCGCTTCACAGAATATACTGTAAAGTGAATTGACTATATATTTATGGGTGAAACGCGGCAACCAATTGCGTACAGCAATATAGCACTCTCCATGCTGGACAGCGTCTCAGAGCCCTTAAAGGTCTAAGATTAGGTCAAAACCCCACCACCACTTTCCTGCCTTGGAGAGGATTGGTGTCACCTGATGAACTCTATGGATAAGGCAAGTTCTGTAGCTCAGTGGTTAGAGCATTCGCCTTACAAGCGTGAGATCTATGTAAGAATCCAGGCAGGCCAGAGCGAAAGCTTAGGAAAGTTTCCTTACTCCACACGCCCAATAATAATCTGTCCAAATTTTTAAAAATAAAATTGGTCATTTCAATCTACGACTGTTTGTGGGGACACTGCTGTGTACAATTGGCTACCAATGTTCGCCCACAATTATGCAGTCAATTCACTTTACAGTATATTCTGTGAAGCGCTTTGAGACGTCTGGAAGATGTGATAAGGCACTATATCAAATGCAAGCATTATTATTCTCATCAAGATTGGGCAGAAGAAGGTTGCACATCTCTTTCAAAAGTGAGGAATACAAGTTGAGTTTGATCCCAGTGCCAAATGATCTCTCTTTACAATTGTGATTGGAATCTGATGGGAACATTTCATGGGGAAACAAGCACACCAAGTCTGTGACCTGGAGTGTGGTCAAGTAATGTCCTTTGATATTCAAATGAAATTTCATTCCTGGCAAGCGCTGCGTGATGTCTGTAGTGGATCATTCCCATCTGATTGCAATGAATACGCTGGGAAACCGAGCAAAGCATTCAATATCAAATAAACTTAATTGTGAGAAATATGCCTGGCTGCAATAATAACGATCAAAATAATAATACAACAACAAAATTATATTTGTATAGCGGCTTTCGTGTTGTGAGGCACTATATAATCCAAGACGCTGAAATAATAACAATAATCCTTGCATTTGATATAGCGCTTTTCACCTCTTCAAGACGTCTCAAAGCGCTTCAAAGAATATACTGTAAAGTGAATTGACTGTATATTTGTGGGTGAAACGAGGTAGCCAATTGCACACAGCAGTGTCCCGCAAACAGTCATGGGTTCAAGTGACCAATTTATTATTTTGGGGGGAGTGGAGGGATTATTGTTATTGTTGTGGAGTAAGGAAACTTGCTCAAAGCTTCATCCGGGTTGGAATTGAACCCAGGTCTCTCGCTTGCGAGGTGTGTGCTCTAACCACTGAGCTACAAGACTCCACTCCAATATTATATAATAATACTCCTTGCATTCGATGTAGTGCTTTATCATGTCTGAACTAGGTTTGTGCCACTCAGCTACAGGACTCCAATGTTCTACATCAGAGAGAGTTTCAATCCCAATAACTTGCTGGACAATAAAAATTGACCACTTGTATTTCTGTATCAATGCAATGCGGAAGAAAGTCACAGTAATTGGGAAGGGATTTCAACAAATTTATCGAGGTGGGGATGGGGGCACAGAGGTTCACTATGCTAGCCACTGTGCCCTGCTTCCCGGAAATCGAATGCTGCGAGTAGTGACCAATTAGTCCAACATACAGTGTAAGTGGCTTCTGAGACATAACCAGCCAATGTGTAGGATACTACAAGCTTGCTATTTTGTCTACAATGACAATGTGACTGAATTCCCTGCTCCCCCGCCCCCACCCACCATTTCTCTGTCTGCACAATTGACTGCGAAAAATCAAGTCGATTCATTTCAATAACTTTGTTGATTCATTCTTTTGTTGCGCTTTCCAAAAACTCTCTCTCTTGGCGAGGCGCTAAATTGGGCGATGCAAAAACAATACATGTCAACGAACTTACTTTTACACTAACAATCAAGTTTAGCGGGTGAAGGTAAATAACCCAAGCTAAACTTAGCAAAATGGGAGCAGCACAATAAACTCCAAGCCAGTTTCATAGACAGACAGTGATAACAACATGATAAGCCAAACACGTGATTGTCTCTGGAAATCAAAGCCTTTGTGGCTCCCAGAATAAACAAATCTATTCTCCGTATCATTTCCTTCATGTTACAATAACACACTGCAATAGAAAGAAACTCAGTTTTAAGGAGTTCCATGCTGTATGTGTAGGGTTGCTTTTTTTTTGATGTTTGTATCCTATTCTTTCAGATTGCACTAATATTTGTTTTATCTCTTTTGTCCCCCGATCTTCTTTGACAAAACTAATGATAATCCTGGCATCTGATATAGTGTTTTATATAGTGGAATCCTGTAGCTCATTGGTAAGAGCATTTGCCTTACAAGCGAGAGATCTGTGTTCAATTCCAGGCAGGGTGAAACCTTGGGTGAGTTTCTTTACTCCACACACTGATAATAATCTCTCAAAAAAACACAATAATAAATTGGTCATTTCAATCCACGGTTGTTTGTGGGACGCTGCTGTGCGCAATTGGCTGCCATGTTTCACTCACATGTATACACTCAATTCATTTTACAGTATATTCTGTGAAGCGCTATATAAAATGCAAGGGTTATTATATCACGTCTTTGGGACGTCTCAATATGCTTTGCACAGAATATACTATAAAGTGAATTGGCTGTATCTTTTGTGGGTGAAATGCGGCAGCCAATGGCACACAGCAGTTACCGACAAACAGTCATGGATTGAGAGACCGAATTATTAGATTCTTGTCCCACCTTCCATGACGGGCTGTACGTGTGTGTTACGAGCAGAGTGTGGGCAGTGACCTCACAATCTCAGCCATTTCTATCATGCAGATCTTGAATCAATTTGGGCTTTGAAAACCTCAGAAATATCTGAAATCGGTGTCCACAATACATACTTCCCCTGATCGTTTTAGATTATGCCACTGGCTGCAACAAATATTTTTGCACAGAATAAAAGTTAGTGCCTTTAAAATCCCTGAGGAATAACTTGTAATAATAATAATTGTTGCATGTAATGTAGGGCTTTACCACTTCGTCCAGACAGCTCAAAGTGCTTCATTGGATATACTGTAAAGTGGGTTTCACTGTGTGTTTTGTGGGTGAAACTCGCAGAGACGAACAAAGGCTGCACTGGCTGATGGAAGGAATTTAATATTTCTTCCTGAAGTCTGATACATTTCTACATGGGAAATGTTTATTTGGAAGGGATTGCACTGAAAAGCCTTTCTTGGATGGATGGATGGATGGATGGATTGATTGATTGATTGATTGATTGATTGATTGATCAACAATGGGCTACAATCCAGATTGGTGCCAACCTTACAAAGTTTAATTAAATTTTTCATTTCTCTCACTGGAAAAAAATGAAAGATTGGGCAGGGAAATGGCACCGAACATTCATTAGCCCAATTTCAATGAGTTTTCACAACAAGCTGAAAAGTATAAAACACAAACTGAAATGAGTGGGAACTCAGGAGTATGTTTCCTCTTTAATAATAAACTCTTAATACTGTATTGAGATGGTGAAATGTAATGGCTTGAAACGGGAGTCACTGATAGTGATACAGGGTACATCACAGCAATGATTCATTCTGAAGCAACAAAATGAGATTGTGAGGTTCCCACAAGTCAGCTGTGATGTGCTCTAACTTACTGTTAATTACCAGCAACATTCCTGTCACTGATCCGAATCAGCCTTGACATACTGCCAGACTCTCACAGCCATTCTTACTGAATCCTGCTGCAAACTATCCATTGTTCGATCCAATACAATATTGCAAAATAGTTTTGTTTGATTTATATTTAACGAGCATTCAAATGTAGCGATTTCTAATGGCGTTTTCTTCCTAATAGGGATTTCGAGTTCCGAATAGGGATTTGCCTCCTCCCGGTAGTTGGGAGCACATCACACAGATGCCTTGGAGCAATGCTGTGGTACACTCCACTGTAGTTTCAGAGCAGAGTCGGTTTGGAAGTCGCTTTTTCTGTTCGAGGAATGTCGCTGTGCGCAATTAGCTGCCGTGTTTGGCCCATAAAATATACAGTCAATTACAGTATATTCTGTCAAGCGCTTTGAGACATCTTGAAGACGTAATAAGGCACTGTATCAAATGCAAGGATTATTATTTGTAACTGAATTCCCAGTTAGGACAGAATTAAAGAATATCTATTTCACAGTTCTCGGGAGGTCTCAATTTTAAGACAAAGTAAGTCAGACTGGGTGGGTGGCAGTTCAGGCTTCTGATATCTTATACATGTTCACTTTCGAGCATTGCTCACGAGACAGCAATCAACAGCGGAAAACTAGGTTGAATTATTTCCCTTCTCCCTCCCTCGCCTCAGGACACTGAAGCCAATTGGAGTTCCTCACATTAAAATGTGCTTGTATCATCAGCAGCGTACGAAAGCAAACTGGCAATAGCCTAAGTGTGCACAGGCTTCCGGTGAGCCAAAGGAAATTGCTAACAATAAAGTTATTTTCTTCACCAAATAACATACTGCAGCCCTTTTTAACCACACTAAACTTTCACTTGAGGATCAAAGCACTTTGAGATGTCTAGAAGACGTGAAAAGTGCTGTATCAAATACAAGGACTATTATCATTATTATTAAAACAGTACTGAATAAAACCCGCTGTGAAGTTGCCTCAATTTGACAACTATTTATTTTGATTTTGACAGACTGCAGTATTTTTTTTCAGTTTGATTTTGAGCAAGGAATGATTAGAAGTTTGAAACCGCCTGACTTCTCCATTGGGATTTTCAAAGACAGTCTTTGGAGTGAAATAGCTTCCAAATTGAGTAGTTAATCCCTGGACACGTCGACGTCACGCAGAGATTCATTTCCTGACCTGGCGTCGATAACAAGAATCTTATTAATTCCCCAGAAATGTCACGAGGCAGAAAAATAACGGCTTTGGGGGGGAAAAATATGTGTTTCTATCCAGCAGAGAAAAGAATGTTTTTTTCTCTCCTGCTCATTGTTTATAAGAAAGATTATTTGGGAGTTTGTTGGCAGGAACAATATGAGTAACTCCCTTTTCTTGTCGAACAGCAACATTCTACCTGGAGAGCAGGCAGATGGAACCTCACTTTAACATCCCGTCTGGAAGACGGCACAAGCGACAATGTTTTTCTTTTGGTCAGTCACACGAGAAATCTTAGCACCAAGCTTAGAGACAGAGCTCCACATCTGCCCATCGCCAGTTCATGGAAAGGTCCCCTAATAATAATATTCCTTGCATTTGATATAGCGTGTTTCACATCTAAAAGACGTCTAAAAGCATTTAGCAGAATATACTATAATTGACTATATATAATATATATACTGTATATGGGCAAAACACAGCAACCAATTGCACATAGCAGCATCCCGACAAATAGTCATGGATTGAATGACCAATTTCTTACCCAATGATGGAAAGTATTAGGTGTAGGTTGGCTAGAGGTACCCAGAGTATGTATGTGTTGGATATATTATTAGGGTTTAACCTATAAAACTAGAAACGCTTACCTTTTATAGCACTGTCCATCAAACTTTCTGCTGCTTGTCACAGTCGGACCACCCTAACCATTAGGAGTTTAGCTTGTAGGTTTAACATGAGATACCTCTGGGAAGAATCCCTGCCACTCCATGTCTTACCAATGAGCCATACTGTGGAGTCCCGTCGTTCAGTGGTTTGATCACTCGCCTTACAAGCGTGAGACCTGTGTTCAAATCCAGGCAGATCAGGGTGAAACCTTGGGTAAGTTTCCTTACTCCACACGCCTAATAATAATCCCTCAAAAAAACCCCACAATAATAAAATTAGTCAATTCAATCCACAACTGTTTGTGGGACACTGCTGTGTGCAATTGGCTGCTGTGTTTCGCCTACAAATATACAGTCAATTCACTTTACAGTATATTCTATGAAGCGCTTTGAGAAGTCTGGAAGATGTGAACAATGCTATATCAAATGCAAGGATTATTATATTATTATACCCATCTGTTATCGACGTTGCCTTAGACTACAGCTTCAGTAACTATATTCAAACATTAATCAGTCTGGTCGATGAACTCAAACCCTAATCTGTGGATCGAACACAACAATGGTTTGATTCACAGGTGAGAGTTCTACCAAAGGAGCCCAGAAATGAAAATTTCTAAACAAAATCACAGCTCATTTTGCACTTTGGATCCCAGGATTACATTACATTTCAGCTACAAGGTAAGAAAAAGGGAAAAAGGCAAACATCTGATGTTACAATTCCACGACTATAGAATTTTTAAAGTTTGCAAAGCGACACTGCAAAGAAAAGTCAAGTGTTTGACTTTGCTGAAGTCTATTCCATGAGCAGTGTTTCCTCACTTGGCTTCAGTTCCCATTGACTTGGCTACGTAAACATTGGCTCATAGCTGTCTCCGATCTTTAACACTCTGTTCATACTCGTCTCCTGCAGCATCAAATCCCTTCCTGGCATAGCTCACACACAGAGGAAGAAAAGCAAAATTTATCTAACATTACGATTGTATATTAAGTGAACCCCCCCTAAAAAAAACATCTTATCTTTGCCACTTTCAAAGCCATTCGATTCCAATACCTAGACCTTCTGATGGAAGTCCAATTTACTCTTCTTTCTCGGTGTTTACTCCAGAAGGTTCTTTCTCTTATGCTGTCCTGTAGCTGAGTGGTTAGAGCACTCGCCTTGCAAGCGAGAGACCTAGGTTCAATTTCTTGCCAGGGTGAAATCTTGGGCAAGTTTCCTTACTCCACATGTCTAATAATAATCCCTCAATACAAAAAACAATGTTAAATTGGTCATTTCAATCCACGACTGTTTGTGGGGACACTTCAGTGCGTTGGGACGTCCTCCCAACATGAAAGGCGCTCTATAACTGTAATTTTTTTTTGTTGTTGTTGTTAACAATTGTCTGCCGCAATTCATCCACAAATATAAGGTCAATTCACTTTACAGTGTATTCTAAGAAGCACTTTGAGATGTCTAGAAAACATGAAAAGCGCTATATCAAATGCAAGGATTATTATTTTTAAAATTATTTTATTCAGTTGTTCTAACATGCCGGTAGTGAGTAGCTATCTTGCTTCTGGTTTAAAAAATGTGGGTTGCAGCTCCTCTAATCTTTAAAGGAGCATTGAACTGTTGGGACTGCCATTTGAAAGCACTTAATAGAGCCTCACTGGTCTTATTCACTGCTCTAATTCAACACTTTTGAGAATCGAGCTCAAAAAAGACCAATGTTCTTCACAAATGATCCCTACTGAGCTCAAACCCAACACTGCAGTACCAGGGCTTTCAACCAATCTTGCTGTGGTGAGAAAAGGAAAATTTAAAAACCCACTTCAACCTCATTAAAAATAATAATAATCCTTGCATTTATTGTAGTGCTTTTCACGTCTTCTAGCTGCCTCAAAGCTTTTCACAGTATATACTGCAAAGTGAATTGACCGTAAAATTTGTGGGTGAAACATGGCAGCATCCTACAAACAGTTGTGGATTGAGTAACCAAATCATTGTTTTTTGAGGGGGATAATTATTAGGCGTGTGGAGCAAAGGAAACTTGCCGAAGGTTTCGCCCTGTCTGGAATTGGCTCATTTCTGAATAAGGAACGGAACACGTTTCAGAACCCTGTCATTTTCCCCACATAATAAAGAAACTGGAAGGGTAGATTTACCAAGAACCCTAAGACCACAAGTCAACATATTTCTGACTCAAAAACCTTCAACGCTGAACAAAACCCTTTCTAATCTTCGGTTCTAATACCAAACAAATATTTTCCTCAGCATCTGTCTTCTCGCTTGGGGAAGCAACCCTATGTGTGGGTGGAAGTTTTGAATTTCACTGAATCACATCCTGTTGTCTCAAGATTTTCTTCGGAGAGTGAGAGGAGGAGGAGGAGGAGGAGGGAAGGGAGAGGGGGCGAGGAGTGATATCTTTCAGCCACCCTGCTGTTGTAGAAATACTTTCTTTAGTCCCATGGAAGCTTCATCCCACCCAGTATTTAGCACTAATGTGAAAGGAACAAACCACAATCCAAATGATATTGCTCTGTGTGCAGCTTCAGTACAGGTCACTGTTCACATAACCACAAAATAGGCTCCATTTACCTTTCCTCCCCAAGTATTGTAATAAGTATTACAACCTAATCACCCCCCCAAACCTCTGGAACTCCATCCCGCAGTTCCTCTACCTCGCCCCCTCCCTGGCTTCCTTCAAGTCCTGCCTCAAGATTCTCCTCTTCGGTGGTCCCATTGGCAACTCCTGAATCCCCCCCCCACTTCCCCCACCCCAGCTCAGGTCTGACACAGTGACTGTCCAGCGCTTTGGGACATCCTCCTTTTGTGAAAGGCGCTATATAATATTATATAGTATGTAATTGTTTAACATTAAGATGAGCAGTGTGTGTGTGTGTCTGCCCTTCCAGGTCCTGCTGATGAGCCAGGCTGGGGCTGTGCTGTCATCAACTGTGGCTTGGAATACTGTGGACAAGAGACCACCACACAGAGAGAGAATGAGAGAGAGAGAGGTTGGATTCCGTCATTCCATCGCCAGACATGTCAGCTTGGATTCCACACATTTACTTCAAATGAAGTACAATACGTGTGGCAGGTGACGGTGATAAAGCGACTTTCTCTAGTCCAGCCGTCTCCTCTTAATGTGTGTACTGGCGGTATCGTGGTGCGAACTGGCTGCAGTGGGTTAGGGAGCATCAGTTAACAATTATGAGATCAGAAAAAACAAAAACAAAATGCTAAATGCTATTTATCACAAAGACAAAATGCTCCAGTCTGGACTTTCTCTTCCTCACGCAATTCCCAAACAATGTAGAAAATTGTAAACAGCTTCTTGGAGGAATACTGCGAATAAACAGATATTTCAAAATGTTGATTTAATTCAAATGTGCTGAACTAGAGGCCTAATGTTTTTTTCGAAAGCCATGCAAAAATCTCAGAGTATAATCGTTACATAATGATTTTGTTTTTTTAAAAAGAGCTGATTGCAAATTTAATTTAGTGTAAAGGAATCAATTTGATAACTTCAAACTGTGTTCCTATAGGAAATGTGCGGAAGAATGTTACATTAAAAAACGAAGCTAGATAAATATCTAAGAAGTCTGGGGAAAGGTGGGTGGGATAAAAAGGATTGCTCTGTACACAATGGGGTGAATGGCCTTTACTCTCTGCTGTAAATTTCTATGGCACTTGCTTGACCCTTTATTCAGATCCTAACTTTCCCCACTCACACACTGACCAATCTGCTTTGTAGTTAGAGCACTTTCTGTGCTTTATCTCAAGTCTCTTGCATTTAGCGGGTTTTCGTATTACCCTTAATAGTTTCACATTGCGATGAAAGTAACAGAGCCACGGTGGCTGGAAGATGGTGACTGTGTTTTCGTCCACTTTATTATCCTTGTTCTCGGATAAATTCCTAAATCCCTTCATCTCATGCCTTGCCTTTAAAGCCCTTTTAAGGATGTATCCCTTTGGCCATGCCTTCCATCACCTTCATACACCCCAACTTCCTTCCCCTCCTGCTCCACCATTGACTCACACTATCCATGTGAAGTATCTCCAGAAGATAACTTTCCCATGTGAAAAGCAAACTGTCATTACGCGAGCAGCAAGTTTTCCTTTTACATCACTTGGCTTCGGTTTCTGAAATCCAGATCTTCACGTGACTTCCAGTAGTACGCAAGTCTCATCCCTCAATAAATTATCGCGGGGAGAAGACATACAGAAGAGATGGAAAGGGTTAATGGCTTGTGACACAGTGTTGTAATGTAATCAGTGAGATTTCTGGTAATAAAACATGGTCCAGGAATTTTAAATCTCTTACACACACACAAACACACATACACACATATACACAAACAGCTCATCTTAATGTTAAATGCTCTGTTCTGTTAATGCTCTGAGACACTGCCCGGCGTGGAGGGCACGAGAAAAATGCAAGTCGTTATTGAAGTTGTTGTTGTTAAACAGAGTCTCCTTGAAGCTGAAATGGCTTCAACAACAATAACAAAATTACATTTATAAACAACACCAACAAGATTGCACTTATATAGCCTTGGACACAGGGGTCGTGCCAGAGGACTGGAGGATGGCTAATGTTACTCCCTTGTATAAAAGGGGGCAGAAGGACAAGCCTGGTAACTACAGACCAGTGAGTCTAACGTCGGTAGTGGGCAAAATTCTAGAGTCCATAATCAGGGACAAGGTAGATCTTCACTTAGAAAGATATAGGCTAATAAAGGACAGTCAACATGGATTTGTTAAAGGCAAATCTTGCCTTACAAATCTGATAGAATTTTTTGATGAGGTAACGGAATGGGTGGATAATGGTAGCGCAGTTGATGTAGTTTACATGGACTTTCAAAAGGCATTTGACAAAGTGCCACATGAGAGACTTATTATGAAATTAAAGGCCCATGGCGTAAAAGGGACAGTGGCAGCGTGGATCCACAACTGGCTGCGAGACAGAAAGCAGAGAGTTGTAGTGAGCGGCTGTTTTTCAGATTGGAGGGAAGTGAGCAGTGGTGTGCCACAGGGATCGGTTTTGGACCATTGCTGTTTGTAATCTACATCAATGATCTGGACTTGGGTGTACGGAGTACAGTTTCCAAGTTTGCAGATGACACTAAGTTAGGGAGAATAGTAAACAGTGAGGAGGATAGTAGCCATCTGCAAGAGGATATAGACAAATTGGTAAAGTGGGCAGACACATGGCAGATGAAGTTTAATGCAGAGAAGTGTGAGGTGATGCATTTTGGGAGAAGAAATGAAGGGAGGCAATATAGGCTAGATAGTACCATTTTAAATGGTGTGAAGGAACAGAGAGACCTGGGGATTTGTGTTAGTGACTCGTTGAAGGTGGCAGGACAGGTAGACAAGGCTGTTAAGAAGGCATATGGGATACTAGGCTTTATAAATAGGGGTATAGAGTACAAAAGTCAGGAAGTGCTGACTAACCTCTATAGGACTTTGGTGAGGCCTCAGCTGGAATACTGTGTTCAATTCTGGTCACCACACTACAGAAAGGATGTGAAGACATTGGAAAGGGTACAACGAAGATTTACTAGGATGGTGCCAGGATTGAGGGACTTCAGCTATGAGGAGAGGCTAGATAGGCTAGGGTTATTCTCTCTGGAGCAGAGAAGATTGAGGGGAGACCTAATAGAGGTTTATAAGATCATGAGGGGTTTCGACAGGGCAAATAGAGAAAAACTATTTCCACTCGTGGGTGAATCTGTGACTCGTGGTCACAGATTTAAAATAGTTTCAAGGCGCAGTAGAGGGGAGCTGAGGAGAAATTTTTTCACTCAGCGAGTTGTTCGAATCTGGAATGCATTGCCTGAAAAGGTGGTGGAGGCTGATTCGATAACAACTTTTAAAAGGGAATTAGATCTTTATTTAGGAAGAACGGGTCTATTAGGCTATGGGGAGCGGGCAGGGCAATGGGATTGAATCGCTCTTTTCAAAGAGCTGGCACAGACTAGATGGGCCGAATGGCCTCCTTTTGTGCCGTAAAATTCTATGATTCTATGATTCTATGATTCTATAGCAACTTTCACGTCGGGAGGATGTCCCAAAGTGCTGAAAAGTCAGGTCGGGACCCGAGCGGGGGTGGGGAGGGGGGGAGCATCGAGGTAGGGGGAAGGGGAAGGAGAGTGGGTGAGGGGGGAGAGTTAGTAGGGGAGCCAAAGGCGCAGTCGAAGAGGAAGATCTTGAGACCGGCCTTGAAGGAGGAAAGGGAGGAAGTGAGGCGGAGGGGCTGCGGGATGGAGTTCCACAATGTGGGAGCAGAGAGGCTGAAAGCCCGGCTGTCAATGGTTGGGTGGTTAGGGCGGTGGACACGGAGCAGGCCTGAGTCTGCTGAACGGAGGGTGTGGCCAGGCTGGTAGGGAGACAACAGGTCAGAGAGATAGGCGGGGGCAAGGCCTTGAATGGCCTTGAAAGTGAGGACGAGGATCTTGAATTCGATCCTCTGGGGGATGGGGAGCCAGTGGAGACGGGCGAGGGTGGGAGTGATGTGGTCGCGAAGCCTGGTGCAGGAGAGAACACGAGCTGCAGAGTTCTGAATGATCTGCAGCCTGTGAAGGGAGGAGCTGGGGAGGCCGACGTGGAAAGAGTTCTCGTAGTCATAAAGGTGACATGCCTGTCAATGTAATGTCAGAATCGAGCCAGATCCTCTCTCTGTGACTGTCTCTAGTCCGGTGCCTAAGCTAGGCTGAGGTCTGCAGTATATCCAGGGCTCTCTCTCTCTCTCTCTCTCTCTTATTGCTGATGATAGCACAGCCCTAGCCCTGGTTCATCAGCAGGACCTGGAAGGGCAGACTAGTCACTGGGGGCACTCCTCCCACTACAGCTCCTGTTAACCCTGCAGCCAAAGCCATAACTAATGGGGAGAGTGATCCAAGCTGAACAAGCAGCGGGAAAGCTTGGCCAGACAGTGATATCAATGGCCAAGCTATGTGTGGTTTAGCTGGCTAGACTCCAGCAGTTACCCCAACACACACTCTGAGGTCCCCAAGACTTGGTTGCCAAGCTATTTGAGGGGAGGGGAAGAGATGGCGGGTGGATGGGATGGAGGGGGATGGAGTTTAGGTGTTGCCTCCCAAATCTGCAGTGAGTTAGGTTTGGATTGAACTTTTTGATAAGATAGTTGACTGTCCGAGGGAGCCTGCAGTCTGTGGGGAAAGTAATAATGAAGGAACGGATGAGAATTCTGCATGGCGTACAATGTACATTACATACAATTAGGGAATATGGAAGGGAAGAGAGTGGGATGAGGCCTTATTACAGTCAGGCCAGTAGCCAAGCTTGTTTAGATTCATCTGCAGTGTTGATTGTAAGCACTTTTTGAAAAAATCAGCAGCCAGTTAGAATAATACTGTTCATGTCTGCTGTTAAAGCCTGATAATAACCAGACTACAATCAAAAGATGATCCGTGTTGCCCAAGGTCACCTCAACACACAACATCGATGCCCACAGAAAAGTGCAAATAGCGTCCAGTAGGGTCCGGCGATATATCGATATATCGCTAAAACCCGATATAATTTTCATATCGATGCCGATATAGGCATTTCAAAAATATCGATATATCGAAGAAGTCGATATATGGAGGTAAAAAATTGGATTGCGCGCACACTGAACTACAAGACCCAGAATGCTCATCTCTATACACAATGCACAGACCAAGGTGCAAATCTGCCATATTGTATTCATAGTCCTTGAATACAATATACAGGCATGCAACGGGTGGGGGGTGAGAGAGACGGCTGGGGGGGGGGGGGGGGGGAGAGCGACGGCTGGGGGCGGGGAGGGGGAGAGAGACGGCTGGGGGGGGAGGGGGAGACAGATGGCGGGGGGGGGGAGGGGGAGAGAGACAGCTGAGGGGGAGGGGGAGAGAGAGACGGCTGGGGCGGGGGAGGGGGAGAGAGACGGCTGGGGGGGGGGGGAAGTGGAGGGGGAGGGGGAGAGAGACGGCTGGGGGGGAGGGGGAGAGAGACGGCTGGGGGGGGGGAGAGGGACGGCGACAGGGGGGGAGGAGAGAGGGACGGCGGCGGGTGGGGGGGGGGGAAGAGACGGGGTCGATGTGATAATATACAGATAGATAGAGATGGGGGGGATGTGAGAGAGAAGAGAGACACAGAGACACAGACAGAAAAACACAGAGATGGAGAGAGTGAGAGACACAGAGAGAGAAAGATATTTACCTCCTGAGGAGATAGGCCCCGAATGTGCATGCACCCGGAATGCGCGCGCACCCAGAACGCGCGCGCACCCCGAATGCGCGCACCGCACGCGCATGCACGGTACGAAAAACCCAAAAATATCGATATTTCGGTATATCTCGATATGAGCCCATCGATATATCTAAATCGGAAAATTACCATATGGACGGACCCTAGCGTCCAGTAACTTCGAGATTCACTCAGCAAATTCATGTTCATTCTGAAACTGGGGCAGAGGAGAGGAGAAAAAAGAAACCTAGCAATTTAAAAAGTATTCCTTTTGTAAACGAACACAAAGAATGCTCTAATAATCACAAACTCCACCCACAATAGCTTTACTGGGAGGTTACGTAATCGTTCCTCCGCAGAAAATCTAAATATTTTTTTTACAAGTGGCCAGCTGGTTCTTTAACGTGAAGTGACATTTAATGAAGAGTAGATTTCCCCATCACCCTTCCTCCTCACCGCCCTCCCCTGCTTATTTTAATGTTTAAAATAAGTCCCCGACTGTTCAGCGCCTTGAGACGTCCTCTCGACTTGAAAAGCACTTTACAAATGTAATTCTGTTATTGTTTGTTTGCTATTTTATTTCTCTCCTTCACTGGGTGGGTGGGGGTCTCTCTTCCCCCCTGTTAAATCAGGAATTTATTCATTCATCTTCTGAATTCTTCAATCACACTTTCTTTCACAGGCCCCTGTGAGGAACTAACTCTGAGACGCTCAGCATTCCGAGATGTGAAGGATGTTAGATAAATGCAAGTTATTGTTCTTCTTCCAATCAGTTAACAACTTTAGCACAGGAATGAGAAATGTGCATTCAGCAAGCCTAGCTCAGTCTGCTTCACAGTTGTGTAATTTGACACTAATGTCAAATTGACAGTAATATAGAAGAGCGCACGGAACAAGAATTTGGACTATCACGCTACAGTACCTTCAACCACCAATAGATGATACGATTGGTCTGATATCAGCTAATATAACCCCAGACACATGTGCAGACATAGCCAGAAAACTTTTAAATACACATTCATTGAAAGAATCAATAAAGCACTATATCTACAGTACTTTACACCGAGTCTATAATTCTACCAGTCAGTCGACAAAATATTACTCCAATCACATGTGGATACGCAGAGAAAGAAGCGAGAACAACAAAAAGACATTAGAGCATCATCATTGCCGATTTGGAACACTTTTTAAGATTGCTCATTTAATCCATGTCTGCGCACACTCCTAATAATAATCCCCAAAAAAAGAAGCAATAAATTGGTCATTTCACTGACCTAGGACACCGCTGTGCGCAATTGGCTGCCGCGTTTCACCCACAAATATACAGTCAATTCACTTTACAGTATATTCTGTGAAGCGCTGTGAGACATCTAGAAGACGTGAAAAGCGCTATATCAAATGCAAGGATTATTATCAGTATTTTTATCGACTGTAGCTCTTAACTGTACCTAATCTACCTCCTCCCCCATGCACTCGCTCAGTATTTAACACAGTCTCTATAAACCACTGCAAGACTTTAGATGAAGTTGTGGTTTCTGCTGTTTGAATGCACAAGGCTCGTGCACAAAACGCAGTCAATTCACTTTACAGTGTGTCCTGTGAAGAGCTTTGAGACGTCTCGCAGATGTGACAAGGTGCTGTGTCAAATGCAGGGATTATTACTATTATTATGGTGAGGATTTTTACTTGACAAACCTTGAATCTTTCCACCCACAAATATACGGTCAATTCACTTTACAGTATATTCTGTGAAGCGCTTTCAGAAGTGTAGAGGACGGGAACAACGCTATATCAAATGCAAGGATTATCTCCGCCAATATTTCACCCCAAAAGCTGCCGAGGCCCTGGTCCATGCCTTTGTCACCTCTTGGCTGGACTATTCCAATGCCGTCCTCGCTGGTCTCCCCTCCGCCACCATTCGTAAAGTCTAGGTTATCCAAAATTCCACCGCCCGCATTCTCATCCAAACCAAACTCCTCTCCCCAATTACCTCAGTCCTCACCAGACATTACTGACTCCCTGTCTCGGAGAGGATCGATTTCAAGATCCTCACTCTTATTTTTCAAATTCCTCCACTCCTCTGCACTCCCCTATCTCTCTGACCTCCTCTCTCCTCACGACAGCACCCTTTGCCTTCGCTCTGTCTGGCCTCCTCCTTATCCACCGAATCCTCCGTTCCACTGTCAACAGCTGTGCCTTCAGCCACTACACCCCAAGGCTCCGGAGCTCCCTTCCTCACTCCCTTCGCCTCGCCCCCCTGCTTTCCTATTTTCAGGTCTCGGCTAAAGACCTTTCTTTTCGACCGCGCTTTTGGTCACCTTTTTCCACCTGCCCCTGAATCCGTTATTGCGAAGTGCTTTGAGATGCTGTCCGGCGTAGAGGAAGGAAGCTGTACAAATCCAAGTTGTTGTTGTTACTATTATTATTATTATCTTCACAACAAAAGGGCATTTGCATTCAGCTCGGTTTGAAAAGTCCTGTTATTTTCTACGAGAATGGCAATTTTGAGTTTTGGAAGACAAAGCGACGGAAAAATTCAACTTTTTTTTTCTTCTTTCCCCTCCCCTCCCCTCCACTCCCACCATCCAACAAAAGTCAAAAGAACTGTTGGAAGGAAGCCCAGCATTGTTAGAGGTTAAGCAGTTCATTCCCACTGTGGTCGTGAGTTTGAATTCTACGGCAGACCTACATTCCGTTGTATGTACTTAACCGTATGTGCGCGGCCGGATGACCAATAAGGGAGAGACACAGGGAGAGAGAGGAAAAAAAAGCTGACACACCCTGAACTGTCTTGATTTGGGCTATTTAGCCTGTTTGTGGGGTAGACACAGGAATGGGGGGAAAAGTAGAATTGGGCACAGCATAAATTGTCCAAAAAGGACAAAGTAGCAATTATTGTGCAGGCAGGAAATCTGTGGGAAGGTCACCAACTCAGGTCTTGTCACAATATGAGCGATTTCACTTTTATTTTTAGTAAGTTACTAGGTAAGGGAAGGCCCTGATACTAATAATACAGTAAAATCTTTGTAATCCAGCACCCTCGGGACCTGACCGGTGCCGATTAATCAAATATGCTGGATATTCGAGTGGCAAGTTGCCGAAAATCCCCAAACAAGAAATTAACTTATTTTAAAACATTTAAAAACAAATTTTAAAACAATAATAACAGAATATTGTATGGATACTTACCAAGAAATTGCATGCATGTGCAAAGTGAGCATACCGCGAGTGTCCCGGGTGGCTATGGTATGAGATCCGGTTGCTGGAATGGTGAATTGTATTGGGAGATACCGGTTGGTTGAGTATGCCATTTGGTTGGGTACCCGGATAAACAAGGTTTTACCGTAATAATCCTCACATTTGATACAGTGCTTTTCACATTTTCTGGACGTCTCAAAGTGCTTCACAGAATATGCTGTAAAGTGAATTAACTGTATATTTGTGGGCGAAACACAGCAGCCATTTTGCGCATAGAAGTGGCCCACAAACAGTTGTGAATTGTGTGACCAAATCATTATTTTTTTATAGGGATTATTATTATGCGTGTGGAGTAAGGAAACTTGCCCAAAGTTTTGCCTTGACCTGCCGGGAATTGAACCCAGGTCTCTCACTTGTAAGGCGAATGCTCTAACCACTGAGCTACAGGACTCCACAAACACTTCTCACCAGTTGGCTTTGCTGCGTTATCCTACAAAAATCACTTGCCTCTTACTAACTTCAACACAGAATAACTACTGTGTGTAGTTAAACAAGAAAACAGGAAGGTCTTTCTTCCAGCAAGTGTTTAGAGGAGTATTTTGTGCCTTCATGAACAGTAGTTGTCTCTATAAGCAAAGTGTAAATATGTTTTTTTCCCCCACTCAAAATCATGTCTGATGTACATTTCACTTTCAACTCCCACAGATATACCCACACTGTCTTCATCCATTCCCCTAACCCATCCATCCATTATCCCTCTATTTGCCACCACCACCATTTGATCAGATGAATTTCATTTAAAATTCACGCTTGAATTGGGATTATAGAACGTCATTCAAATAATTGATAAAGCAATACATTCCACAACACTGTTAATAATAATAATAATAATTCTTCCATTTGATATAGTGCTTTAAAATCAACACTGAGATAACAAACTGAAGTTTTGGAGGTGGGTGGGCCGGGGAGGTGGTGGTGGGGGGTGAAATTGTAGGAAAATATATAAGTACTGTAAGTACTTATTTAAAGAACACTTATTTAAAGACCCCATAAAAAAGGAGGCCTTTCAGACCTCACTCAGGGACCAAACTCAATTTGGAGTTTCCTGTGGATAAGCGCGTGTATTCTCCCTTACTTCTGAATTATGGGTAGTTCTCAATCAAGTGTGAAAGGCCTGCTTGCAAGAACAACAAAATCACATTCATCTAGTGCCGTTCACGTCGGGAGGAGATCAGTGTTATATTCGTGTTTATTGGAGATTATTTTCAAGACCGACCCCGTAAAATAAGGGGCCTTTCAGTCCTCACTCAGGGACCTAACTCAATTTGGAGTTTCCTGTGGATTAGCGCATGTAAACTCCTTTCTCACATACTGCAATCTTACTGAGACTCGGTTAGGCTTGAGGATTTCCAGAGGCCCCAATTGTAGTTTTATTGTCATTCTTTTAAAGAAAGGAATGGAACCTATTTAACAATACTCTAGTTTTGAACTACCCCCACCCATCTCCAATTCGCCCTCAAATATACAGTCAATCAATTCAATTCAAGGTTGAATCTATGAATCTATGAAGGTTCTCACCAGTTGGGGTGTATATTTTAACAAAAGGTATGTATAGTAAAGAAAGGAAATCGGTTTATTCACAAGTCATAAACCGTAGACTAGACTGGAAGGAACAATGCCTCTCCATCTCACTTGTTCGTATCTACTTGCCTTCCCTGCAAGGAGCTCTCGGATTTTGCTGGCTTGAATACGAAACTTAAGCAGCTGTGACTCCAGAGTCACGCACCTCTCCTTCCAGTCAATATCCCCGACTGTCTCCAAACCGTCCGCCATGGTTAATGTGTGTTTTGTTACAAGGCACAAATCTTGACATCCAATACTCTGTGAACAAACATAGGATCAAATCATGAGCGCAGATCTGTGTCAAAAAAAACAAAGGGCTTTGCGAAGCAATGCTAACATAATATATAATAATAACCCTTGCATTTTGATATAGCACTTTTCACGTGTCAAAGCGCTTCACAGAATATGCTGTAAAGTGAATTGACTGTATATTTGTGGGTGAAACGCGGCAGCCAATTACACACAGCAGTGTCCCGCAAACAGTCATTTATTGAAATGACCAATTCATTATACTTTTTTTGAGAGATTATTATTAGGCGTGTGGAGTAAAGAAACTTGCCCAAGGTTTCGCCCTGATCTGCCTGGATTCGAAACACAGGTCTCACATTTGTAACGCAAGTGCTCTAACCACTGAGCTATAGGACTCCAGGGGAGTGGGTTGGAAAATGTCTTGCAAGTCTAAATAGCCATGATCTTCCACTGAGGAAGAATAAAGGTATAAAAAAATATTAAAAATCCTTGCACTTGATATAGCACTTTTCATCTCTTTGAGACGTCTCAAAGCCCTTCACAGTATATACTTTACGTTACCTTGGTTAACTTTTTTCGTTATTACGTTGCTGATACACAGGGAACATATATTCCGTTAACATTGCGACGTTCGCTATTACGTCCTTCGCCAGTGGATGGAAAGAGGGCACGACGACACTAGGGCCTGGGAGTGAGCCAGCCGGCAATGAGTGAGACCGGCAGAGAGTGAGTGAGTGGGCAGGCAGTCAGGGAGCGAGTATAATGTTTTTTTAAAGAAAAGTTTGATGAAAAATGAGTGCCAATCAGGAGGGCCTCAGTCTTGCGGACATTCAGCTGGACAAGCGGACATTCAGCTGTTTTCAAAGAGTTTCAAAGTACTGTATAGTACTTCACAAGTGAATTGAGTGAAATGTACAGAGGATTCAATTCAGGATCCTGGTCCTCACCTTCAAAGCCTTTCATGACTTTTCCCTACCCTACCTCTGCGACCTCCTAACCCCCTACCATCCTGCCCACCCACTCAGCTCAGTGGGCTCTGGCCTGCTTCATGTTCCCCGATCCAACCGCCCCACCATCGGTGAGTGAGCCTTCAGCCACTCTGCCCCCAACCTCTGGAGCTCCATTCCGCAGTTCCTCCATCTCTCCGCCTCCTTCAAGTCCCTCCTCAAGACCCTCCTCTTCGATGGCCCATTGGTCACCCCAAATCCCCTCCTTTGCCTACAACCTCCCAGTCCCCAACTCAGGTCTGAAACATTGATTGTCCATCGCCTTTGGATGTCCTCCTGATGTGAGAGGCACTATACAAGTGCAATTTTGTTGTTGTGGTTGTACTTAGCCTGAGAACAGCAAAACACCCGCAAACAGCCTTAAAGCAAACAACCAAATTTATTTGGGGGATCATCTCTATCTGCCTTTAGAACAGTGAAATTGGCTGCGGTCCTGATATCTGGCCACAGACATTTCACAGTCATTTGATCACAAAACGAATCCACCCAAGATCAGCATGAAGCACTCTCGGAATATATCTCTTGTAACTCTTGTAATATAGGACTCTTGGAGTCCTGTAGCTCAATGGTTACAACAACAACAAAATTACACGTGTATAGTGGGACGGGTGGGTTGGGGGACATGGAACACACAGGATCCTGCTGATCGGAGGGGGCGGGCAGGTTGGTAGGGGGTTAGTAGGTTGCAGATGTAGGATGGGGTAAGGCCATGGAGGGCTTTAAAAGTGAGGACCAGGATTTTGAATTCAATCCTCTAGTTGATGGGCAGCCAGTGGAATCAGGCAAAGATGGGGTCATGGAGCTGGGAGTGATAGAGGACATGGATTACCTGCAGCCTATGGAGGGAGGAGTTCGGAAGCCGATGAGCAGGGCATTAGCATAGTCGATCCTGGATAGCATTCGCCTAACAAGCGAGACCTGGGTTTGATTCAGCTACGGCGAGTTTCCTTACTCCACCCGCTTGATAATAATCCCTCAAAAAAAAATTGGTCATTTCAATCCACGACACTGCTGTGCACAATTGGCTGCTGTGTTTCGTCCACAAATATACAGTCAATGCACTTTACAGTATATTCTGTGAAGCGCTTTGAGACGTCTAGAAGATGTGAAAAGCACTATATTAAATGCAAGGTTTATTATTATGAGGTGCTTTGAGACATTTCCAGATAGAGCACTTTTCCAAGCTTCTTTCTGCTTGAATTTTGTTTGCCCAAAACAAAACGTGTAGATAGCCAGCCTATTGAATGACCAAAAAAGGGAAAGGTCAGGAATGCCCGTAAAATATATTTACTGCAATTCATCATGTTTGAAAGTTACATCAGCCAATGCCTCATACTGAGTCATAAATTGTGCAGAGTTCTTTCAAGTTCTCTGATATTCTCCAAACTCCACCAGGCAAGCATGTGTTGTTTATACAATACCTTGTATTCTGTAAAGCAGGGGAAAGTTGACAAGGGCATGAGTGATTGCTCAGTGAATGGGGCAGCACCTGGTCTACAATACAATATGATAACCCAACCCAGCAAAATTACACTTGTATAGCTCCTTTCATGTCAGAAGGACGTACCAAGGTGCTGGACAGTCAATGTTTCAGACCCGAGCCGGGGTCGCGATCAGGCAGTGTGGAGGGGATTTGGGGTGACTGATGGGACCGTCGATGAGGTGGGTCTTCAGGTGGGACTTGAATGAGGCCAGGGAGGGGGTGAGGTGGAGGGACTACAGGATGGAGTTGGGCAAGTTCCCTTTCTCCACACGCCTAATAATAATCCCTCAAAAAAAAAGCAATAATAAATTGACTGTTGACACGACTGTTAGTGGGACACTGCTGTGTGTAATGACTACCGCATTTCACTCACAAACATACAGACAATTCATTTTATATTCTGTGAAGTGCATTAAGACATCCAGAATATGTGAAAAGCATTATATCAAATGAAAGGATTATTATTTTTATTAGTATTACCCATCCTATCCTCCAACACCAACTGTGAGGAGATGCTAGACTTCCGCGAATCAAAAATCGAGAGGAATTGTTCAGCCACCTCTACCCCATCCTTCATTACCCCCCCACTACCTCTCCCCCAGCATCCATTTCTCTCCCATCCCCCACTTCATACCTTCCACCCTATGTCTCCCCCCACAGATCTTAAAAAAACCTTCTCTCGACCCATCCCTACTTTCTAGCTATCGCCCCATCTTCAACCTCCCATTCCTCTCCAAGGCTGTGGAATGAGTCATTGCTTCCCAGCTTTGCTCCTTCCTCTCCCGCCACTCCCTCCTCAAACCCCTTCAATCTGGCTTCACAGCACAGAGACAGCCCTGGTCAAAGTCTCTAACGACATTCTAAACATCCGTGACCAGGGCTCTCGCTGGCTCCTTGACCTCTCCACCACCTTTGACACTGTTGACCATTCCATCCTCCTACACCGCCTCTTCTTCATCCTCAATCTCCGTGGACCTGCCCTTGCCTGGTTTGACTCCTACCTCTCTCATCGCCTACGCATTGTCGCCACCAACGGTTTCTCTTCCGACCCCCGCACTGTCACCTGTGGCATCCCCCAGGGCTCTGTCCTTGACCCCTTACTTTTCAACATCTATATGCTCCCACTTGTTGACATCATCTGCAGACATGTATGCGGATGACACCCAATTCTATCTCTCTACCTCTACTCTCAACTCCAGGACTACCACTGTCCTGACAGACTGTCTGTCAGGCATCAAGCCCTGGATGAGAGCTACCTTTCTACAGTTGAATGTCAACAAGACCGAGGCCCTATTGATAGGCTCAGACCGGGGCCCTATTGATTGCATGAAGTGCTGGAAGCATCAACCTCCATGGTTGCACACTCAACCTCTCCAAGCCAGTCAGGAATCTAGGCGTCTTGTTCAACCCTCAACTGTCTTTCCTCCACCACATCCAAGCAATGACTCATTCTACCTTTCCCCACCTCCGCCACTACCTCACCCCCAAAGCCACTGAAATCCTCATCCGCACCTTCATTACATCCCGGCTCGATTATGCAAACGCCCCGCTAGTCAGCCTTCCCAATTGCTCCCTCCACAGGCTGCAGATAATCCAGAACTCTATGCCCCGGGTCCTTTACCGTTCCAAACTTCGTGACCCCATCTCCCCCATCCTCGTCCGGCTCCATTGGCTCCCCATCATCCAGAGGATCCAATTCAAGATCTTAGTCCTCACATTTAAAGCCCTCCACAAACCTCGCCCCAGCTTACATCCGTGATCTCCTTTCCCCTTACCAACCTGCCCGGCCCCTCCATTCAGCAGGCTCTGTCCTGCTCCACGTCCCCCGACCCACCCGCCCCACCATTGGAGTTCCAACCTCTGGAACTCCATCCCGCAGTCCCTATGCCTCACCTGACCTCCTTCAAGTCCTGCCTCAATACTCTCCTCTTCGATGGCCCCATTGGCAACTTCTAATCCCCCCTTCCCGCCCCCCCACCCCCCCCACCCCCACCCCCCACTGTTCTCAGCTTGCGTCTGAAGCAGTAACTCTCCAGCGCCTTGGGATGTCCACCTGAAGTAAAATGTAATTTTGTTGTTTGTCCAAACAGACAATCTCAGTAATTCTCTTTCACAATTAAAGTCAATGGTTTCCAAAATCCAGTGTGTTTTTTTTGCCTGCTTGACCCACCCCCCCCACTCAAACCCCCACCCCCACCAGTTCTAAAACAATCCTAAATTTAAACCGTATGAATATGAAAAATAATACTGCATCTTCTAGTGCTATAATATTCTGAACAACAGAACAAAGCTACAATGTGGAGTAACCCCAAGCAAACAACCAGATTCTGTTAACAACTCATTAACACACACGCACACACAGAATTACTATACATACACATGGATATTTTTTCCGGTTTACTTTAAGCAAAAGCAGCAAAAACCTTGTGGTTCATTGATGCTCAAATATGGGGAGAATCTCATCGTGAAAGGAACTTTCAATTCCAATTCCTCTCCCAGTTATTAATGTCTAACATATCTGCTAGCACTTCTAGCCAGTGTCTTCCACTATTGTTGGTGGGTTTTATTGTGGTGGTGGGGAGGGTGGGGGGGGGGGAGGGGGGGTGGGGGGGGTCTTGTAAGATTGGTTCAAAATTCAGACACGTTGGTATTTATTTAGTCCTCAACAATGCAGCTTTCCTCTTACTGTAACGCCCAGAGCACCAAACCTGCTGTTTATAATCGTTAAAAGATCTGCCTCTCCTTAACTGTAATGTGTTTGCACTGTATATATACATATACACACACGCACTGTAATGCGGTGGTTCCCAAACTGTGGGGCGCACCTCCCTTGGGGGGGGACACGCACCGTTGACTGGGGGCGCGCGGAGCTTTAGAGTCTCGAACCCCCGAGTGCGTGAAGAGCCGAGGTGGAGCCGAGGACACGAGTGTGCGGAGCCGAGTGTGAAGGAGGGGAGGGGGCGCAACAAAACCATTGCTGAGTTAGTGGGGGCGCTGCTATTCAAAGTTTAGAAGCCACTCCTGTAATGTGTTTGCACTATATATATATATACACGCACACACACACACACTTACTCCACATGCCTAATAATAATCCCCCTCAAAAAAACACAATAATTACTTGGTCATTTCAATGAAAGGCTGCTTGTGGGACACCGCTGTGCGCAATTGGCTGCCACGTTTCTCCCACAAATCTACAGTCAATTCACTTCACAGTATATTCTGTGAAGCGCTTTGAGACGTCTAGAAGACGTGAACAGTACGATACCAATGGTGGTGTAATCGGCCTGCGCCCCCTCTCCACTGAAAACATGATACAAACAAATAAATAGTTGACAATTTGCAAATATTTGTAAGCACACATATTGATGCCAGCAGATGAGATACTGCTTTCCTTTTTTGGTCAAACCTTAATAGGGTTTAATTCACATTTTGACTGTGTGTGTGTGTGTGTCTTTTTACACACACATGGATTTTTAAATAGATTAAAATGTGCTTCTCATCAGATATCTCCCCCTCACCCACCCACCTCCCCAGTAAATTGTCTTTTTGTCGGCGTTAAGTTAATAAGACCTTAAAATTCCACCAAAATGTGCATATGCTTCTGTCTAAATTCCTCCACCCACCCAAATCTCAGTCTATTTAGAACTGACCCCACCCCTCGTCTATTCCAACCCTCTCTCTCTCTCTCTGTGAATGATATCAGGTACAAAACATCTAGGGAAAGGGAGAGGGAGAACAAAAATATACATATATAGGTGCTGTACACAGCAGAGGTCCACTAAAACACACACAGAGAAAGACAAACACTCTGATAAATACACACAAAGTCATAAATGATTCCCTCCCACCACCCAATTAACAAATATATATATATATATATATACATACACACACCCACCTGATAAAACACTGCATTCTCTCTTTAGAGAAGAAAGTTGACAGGGAAAAGAAAATACTGTATTTGAGAAGTTTAGCTGAAGAGATTCACTTTTTCCATCATTGCCCTATATATAACTTTCCCACTGCCTCTTTCTGTCTGTCTCTCCCACTCCCTGTCTGTCTCTCCCACTCTCTGTCTGTCTCTCCCACTCTCTGTCTGTCTCTCCCCCACTCTGTGTCTGTCGCTCCCACTCCCTGTCTGTCTCTCTCCCACTCTCTGTCTGTCTCTCCCACTCTCTGCTTGTCTCTCCCACTCTCTGTCTGTCTCTCCCACTCTCTCTGCCTATCAGCTGGCTCTTACACTCACTCTCTCTGCCTCTCTCTCTATCAGCTGGCTCCCACACTCACTCTCTCTGCCTCTCTCTCTATCAGCTGGCTCCCACACTCACTCTCTCTGCCTCTCTCTCTATCAGCTGGCTCCCACACTCACTCTCTCTGTCTCTCACTCTCTCTCTATCAGCTGGCTCCCACACTCACTCTCTCTCTGTCTCTCTCTCTATCAGCTGGCTCCCACACTCACTCTCTCTGTCTCTCTCTATCAGCTGGCTCTCACACTCACTCTCTCTGTCTCTCTCTCTCTCTCTCTCTATCAGCTGGCTCCCACACTCACTCTCTCTGTCTCTCTCTCTCTCTCTCTCTCTCTCTCTATCAGCTGGCTCCCACACTCACTCTCTCTCTGTCTCTCTCTCTATCAGCGGTCTCCCACACTCACTCTCTCTCTCTCTCTCCCTCTCTATCAGCTGTCTCCCACACTCACTCTCTCCGTCTCTCTCTCTCCCTCTCTATCAGCTGGCTCCCACACTCACTCTCTCTGTCTCTCTCTCTATCAGCTGGCTCCCACACTCACTCTCTCTGTCTTTCTCTCTATTAGCTGTCTCCCACACTCATTCTCTCTGTCTCTCACTCTCTCTCCCTCTCTATCAGCTGGCCCCCACACTCACTCTCTCTATCTCTCACTCTCTCTGTCTCTCACTCTCTCTCTCTCTCTCTCTCTCTATCAGCTGTCTCCCACACTCACTCTCTCCGTCTCTCTCTCTCCCTCTCTATCAGCTGGCTCCCACACTCACTCTCTCTGTCTCTCTCTCTATCAGCTGGCTCCCACACTCACTCTCTCTGTCTCTCTCTCTATTAGCTGTCTCCCACACTCATTCTCTCTGTCTCTCACTCTCTCTCCCTCTCTATCAGCTGGCCCCCACACTCACTCTCTCTATCTCTCACTCTCTCTGTCTCTCACTCTCTCTCTCTCTCTCTCTATCAGCTGGCTCCCACACTCACTCTCTCTCTCCCTCTCTATCAGCTGGCTCTCACACTCACTCTCTCTGTCTGTCTCTCTCTCTATCAGCTGGCCCCCACACTCACTCTCTCTCTGTCTCTCTCTCTATCAGCTGGCTCCCACACTCACTCTCTCTCTCACTCTCTCTCTATCAGCTGGCTCCCACACTCACTCTCTCTGTCTCTCTCTCTATCAGCTGGCTCCCACACTCACTCTCTCTCTGTCTCTCTCTCTATCAGCTGGCTCCCACACTCACTCTCTCTGTCTCTCTCTCTATCAGCTGGCTCCCACACTCACTCTCTCTGTCTCTCTCTCTATCAGCTGTCTCACTCACTCACTCACTGTATCCAGTCTGTCACTGGGAGACAATGTATTCGAGAGCAGAGGGGGGGGGGGGGGGGGGGGGGGGGTTGCGTGATTGACGGCACCAACAATCAATGGGAGGGTCGGACAGCCCCGTCGGGACCCTCCCCGGGGACCAATGGGAGCGACCTGGGGGCGGGCACTAGCTTCATACTGACCACACAGTGACCAGCCAGAAGCATTGGCGTGTGTGTGTGTGTGTGTGTGTATATACTGTACTGTATATATGTGTTTGTGTATATACGTGTTTGTGTATATATTTCACCACAAATATACAGTCAATTCACTTTACAGTATATTCTGTGAAGCCGCTTTGAGACGCCGATAAGATGTGAAAAGCGCTATATCAAATCAACCAATCAATCAATCAATCATTACATTTATATGGCGCCTTTCACATCGGGAGGACGTCCCAAGGCGCGAACAGTCAGTTAGGGATCAGAGCTGGGCGGGGGGAATGGGGGGGGGGGGGGAGGGGGTAGGGGGAAGGAGAGTAGGAACATTGACTGTATATTTGTGGCCGAAACGCGGCAGCCAAATAGCGCACAGCGGTGTCCCACAAACAGTCACGGAAGTGGGGTTAGGGGAGAAAGAGGGGGAGGATGGCGAGGGGAGGGGGAAGGAGAGCAGGAAAACCGACTGTATATTTGTGGGCGAAACGCGGCAGCCAAATTGCGCACAGCAGTGTCCCACGGTCGCGGGAAGGGGGGCCGGGGAGAAAGGGGGAAAAGAGGGTAAGGGGGGAGAAGGAGGGAAAGGTGGGGGTAAAGTCAGGGAGGAAGAAGGGGGAGAAATGCAAGGATTATTATTATTATTTTTATTATTATGAGTGTGAGTGAGTGAGTGAGTGTGTGTTTGTGCGAGTGAGTGCGGGTCTGTCTGTGTGAGTGAGTCTGTGAGAGTGAGTGTCTGTGTGTGTGTTTGTGTCAGTATGTATACGTGAGTGTGTGAGAGAGAGTTGTGTGTGAGAGTGAGTCTGTGTGTGAGTCTGTCAGTATGTATATATGTGTGTGAGTGGGTCTGTGTGTGAGAGGGAGTGCGTGTGAATGAGTGTCTGTGTCTGTCTGTATGTATGTGAGTGTGAGTCTGTGTGAGAGTGAGTCTGTGTGTGTGTGTGTGTGTGTCGGTCTGTATGTATGTGTGTGAGAGAGAGTGAGTCTCTATGTGTCAGTATATGTGTGTGTGAGTGAGTCTCTCTGTGTGTCTGTGTGTGTGAGAGTGAGTCTCTGTGTGTCTGTGTGTGTGTATGTGTGAGAGTGAGTCTCTCTGTGTGTGTGTATGTGTGAGAGTGAGTCTCTCTGTGTGAGTGTATGTGTGAGAGTGAGTCTCTCTGTGTGAGTGTCTGTGTGTGTGAGAGTGAGTCTCTCTGTGTGTCTGTGTGTGTGAGAGAGTGAGTCTCTCTGTGTGTCTGTGTGAGAGTGAGTCTCTCTGTGTGTCTGTGTGTGTGAGAGTGAGTCTCTGTGTGTGTGTGAGAGTGAGTCTCTCTGTGTGAGTGTGTGAGTCTGTGTGTGTGTGAGTCTGTGTGTCTCTGTGTGAGTGTGTGTCAGTGTGTGTGTGTGAGTCTCTGTGTGTGTGTGTCAGTCTCTCTGTGTGTGAGTCTGTGTGTGTGTGTCTCTGTGTGTGTGTGTGTGTCTCTGTGTGTGTGTGTGTGTGAGAGTCTCTGTGTGTGTGTGTGTGTGTCTCTGTGTGTGTGTGTCAGTGTGTGTGTGTCTCTCTGTGTGTGTGAGAGTGAGTCTCTCTGTGTGTCAGTGTGTGTGTGAGAGTGAGTCTCTCTGTGTGAGTGTGTGAGTCTGTGTGTGTGTGAGTCTGTGTCTCTGTGAGTGTGTGTCAGTGTGTGTGTGTGTCTCTCTGTGTGTGTGTGTCAGTGTGTGTGTGTCAGTGTGTGTGTGAGTCTCTGTGTGTGTGTGAGAGTCTGTGTGTGTGAGTCTGTGTGTGTGTGTGTCTCTGTGTGTGTGTGTGTCTGTGTGTGTGAGTCTCTCTGTGTGTGTGTGTGTGTGAGTCTCTGTGTGTGTGTGTGTGTGAGTCTCTGTGTGTGTGTCAGTGTGTGTGTGTGTGAGTCTCTGTGTGTGTGTGTGTGTCTCTGTGTGTGTCAGTGTGTGTGTGAGTCTCTGTGTGTGTGTGAGTCTCTGTGTGTGTCAGTGTGTGTGTGAGTCTTTGTGTGTGTGTGTGAGTCTCTGTGTGTGTGTGTGTGAGTCTCTGTGTGTGTGTGTGTGAGTCTCTGTGTGTGTGTGTGAGTCTCTGTGTGTGTCAGTGTGTGTGTGTGTCTCTGTGTGTGTGTGTGTCAGTGTGTGTGTGTGTGAGTCTCTGTGTGTGTCAGTGTGTGTGTGAGTCTCTATGTGTGTGTGTCAGTGTGTGTGTCTCTGTGTGTGTGTGTGTCAGTGTGTGTGTGTGTGTCTCTCTGTGTGTCAGTGTGTGTGTGTGAGTCTCTGTGTGTGTGTCAGTCTCTGTGTGTGTGTCAGTGTGTGTGTGTGTGTCTCTGTGTGTGTGTGTGTGTGTCTCTGTGTGTGTGTGTGTGAGTCTCTGTGTGTCAGTGTGTGTGTGAGTCTCTGTGTGTCAGTGTGTGTGTGTGTGTGTCTCTGTGTGTGTGTGTGTCAGTGTGTGTGTGTGTCTCTGTGTGTGTGTCAGTGTGTGTGTGTGTGTGAGTCTCTGTGTGTGTGTGTGTGTGAGTCTCTCTGTGTGTCAGTGTGTGTGTGTGTGTGTCTCTGTGTGTGTGTCAGTGTGTGTGTGTCTCTGTGTGTGTGTCAGTGTGTGTGTGTCTCTCTGTGTGTCAGTGTGTGTGTGTGTGTGTCTCTGTCTGTGTGTGTGTGTGTGTCAGTGTGTGTGTCTGTGTGTGTGTGTCTCTCTGTGTGTCAGTGTGTGTGTGTGTCAGTGTGTGTGTGTCAGTGTGTGTGTGTGTCTCTGTGTGTGTGTGTGTCTCTGTGTGTGTGTGTGTGTGTGTCTCTGTGTGTGTGTGTGTGTGTGTCAGTGTGTGTGAGTCTCTCTGTGTGTGTCAGTGTGTGTGTGTGTGTGTCAGTGTGTGTGTGTCTCTGTGTGTGTGTGAGTCTCTGTGTGTGTGTGTGTGTGTGAGTCTCTGTGTGTGTCTCTGTGTGTGTGTGTGAGTCTCTGTGTGTGTGTGTGTGTGAGTCTCTGTGTGTGTGTCAGTGTGTGTGTGTGTCTCTGTGTGTGTGTGTGTGTCTGTGTGTGTGTGTGAGTCTCTGTGTGTCAGTGTGTGCCAGTGTGTGTGAGTCTCTCTGTGTGTGTGTGTGTCTCTGTGTGTGTGTGTGTGTCTCTGTGTGTGAGAGTCTCTCTGTGTGTGTGTGTGTGTCAGTGTGTGTGTGTGTCTCTGTGTGTGTGTGTGTCAGTGTGTGTGTGTGTCAGTGTGTGTGTGTGTGTGTCTCTGTGTGTGTGTGTCAGTGTGTGTCTCTGTGTGTCAGTCAGTGTGTGTGTGTGTGTGTCTCTGTGTGGTCAGTCAGTGTGTGTGTGTGTCAGTGTGTGTGTGTGTGTGAGTCTCTGTGTGTGTGTGTCAGTGTGTGTGTCAGTGTGTGTGTGTGTGTGTGTGAGTCTGTGTGTGTGTGTGTCAGTGTGTGTGTGTGTCAGTGTGTGTGTCAGTGTGTGTGTGTGAGTCTCTGTGTGTGTGTGTCAGTGTGTGTGTGTGTCAGTGTGTGTGTGTGTGTGTCTCTCTGTGTGTGTGTGTCTCTGTGTATGTGTGTGTGTCAGTGTGTGTGTGAGTCTCTCTCTGTGTGTGTGTGTCAGTGTGTGTGTGTGAGTCTCTCTGTGTGTGTGAGTCTCTCTGTGTGTGTGTCAGTGTGTGTGTGTGTGTCTCTGTGTGTGTGTGTCAGTGTGTGTGTGTGAGTCTCTCTGTGTGTGTGAGTCTCTCTGTGTGTGTGTCAGTGTGTGTGTGTCTCTGTGTGTGTGTGTGTGTGTGTGAGTCTCTGTGTGTGTGTGTCTCTGTGTGTTGTGTGTGTGTGTGAGTCTGTGTGTGTGTGTCTGTGTGTGTGTGTGTGTGTGTGTGAGTCTGTGTGTGTGTGTGTCAGTGTGTGTGTCAGTGTGTGTGTGTGTGTGTCAGTGTGTGTGTCAGTGTGTGTGTGTGTGTGTCAGTGTGTGTGTGTGTGTGTCAGTGTGTGTGTGTGTCAGTGTGTGTGTGTGTCAGTGTGTGTGTGTGTGTGTGAGAGTGCGTGCGCACAGTGTCACTGGCAACATGGCGGCCCCCTGTGTGTGACTGGAGCTGTACACACTGTGTATAATATATAATGTTACACTGAGTAAGGGATCTGTTTACCTGGGGAGACGCTCAGGTGGAGCTCACTGTTTGAGCCAGGGTAGGGTGTAAAGGAGGTGGGGGGGAGGGGGGGGAGAGGGGGAGAGAGAGAGAGGGGGGGGGAGAGAGGGAAGGGGAGAGAGGGGGGGAGGGGGGAGAGGGAGGGGGGAGAGGGAAGGGGAGAGAGGGGGGGGAGGGGGGAGAGGGAGGGGGGGGGGAGAGGGAGGGGGGGGGAGAGGGGAGCGGGGGAGAGGGA
>CM068744.1:94633825-94703320 GCA_035084275.1 Hydrolagus colliei | reverse complement strand
TATAATGATCCTGGCATTCGATACAGAGCTTAATCACTTATTTGAGACGTCTCAAAGCGTTTCTCAGAATAGACTGGAGTGAATTGACTGTGTATATTTGCGGGCGAAACACAGCAGCCAATTGCACACAGCCGTGTCCCCACAAACAGTCGTGGGTTGAAAATGACCAATTTATTATTGTTGTCTTTTTCCCTTGAGGGATTATTATCAGGCGTTTGTGTGTGTGTGTGTGTGTGTGGAGTAAGGAAACTTGCCCAAGATTTCACCCCAGATTTCACCCTAACCTGACCTGCTGGGAATCGAACCCAGGTACTCTCGCTTGCTAGGTGAATGTTCTAACCAAGTTTCCTTACTACACACACACACGCCTGATAATAATCCTTAAAAAAAACCACAATAATAAAATTGGTCATTTCAATCCACGACTGTTTGGATTGCTCTGAAACAGTCACCCCAGCGCCTTGAGACGTCCTCCTGACGTGAAAGGTGCTATATAAGTGCAATTTTGTTGCTGTGTGCAATTGTTTCGTCCACAAATATACGGTCAATTCACTTTACAGTATATTCTGTGAAGCGCTTTGAGATGTCCAGAAGACATGAAAAGCGCTATATCAAACGCAAGGATTATTATTAATACTGTATTATAGGGTCCGTCGATATGGAAATTTTCCGATTTAGATATATCGATGGGCTCATATCGAGATATACTGAGATATCGATATTTTCGGGGTTTTCATACTGCGCATGCGCACGCGCGGTGCGAGGTGTGTGCGCATTTGGGGTGCGCGCGCATTCGAGGCCTATCTCCTCAGGAGGTAAATATCTCTCTCTCTTTGTGTCTCTCACACTCACTCTCTCCATCTCTGTGTTTTTCTGTCTGTGTCTCTCTCCTCTCTCACCCCCCCCCCTCCCATCTCTCTCTCTCTCTCTTGTCTGTCTGTCTGTCTCTCTCTCTCTCTCTCTCTATCTATCCATCTGTCTGTATATTATCACGCCCCCCGTCTCTCCTACCCCACCCCCGCCGTCTCTCTCTCCCCCCCGCCGTCTCTCTCTCTCCCCCCCCCCCCCGCCGTCTCTCTCTCCCCCCCCCCCCCCCCGCCGTCTCTCTCTCACCCCCCCATAACCTCCCCCCCGCCGTCTCTCTCTCACCCCCCACTCCCCCCCCCCCCCCCCCCCGACTTTTTCGATATATCGATATTTTCAAAATGTCTATATCGGCGTATCGATATGAAAATTATATCGGATATAACCGATATATTGATATGTCGCTGGACCCTACTGTATTATAATGGAAGGTCTTACGATATGTTGCTTGGAGTGACGGTATGTTGTGGTTTTATTTCAACAGCAACACCTTATGGAAATTTTGCGCCTGTTGATTCCGTATTCTTGGGACATTTCTATATTTGTTTCTCTATCCCCCCCCTCCCCCCCCCCCCCCCCCCCAGGCATTGCAGCTGATGAGGAGAGAGGTTTAGCTGTTTTGCTGTTGGAATGTGTAGAGCTCAGTGATGGGGTTCAGCAGTTACATCTACTGAAGAAGGTATTTGGCATTTGTGTGTGTGTGTTCTTTTCTCTCTCCACATCATCATCATTATCAAAACAATAATATCAATATATCAATGATTGGTACAGAGAAAATACACAGTTAATAAAAAAAAATAAAGTAAAGAACTATTTCTTAACGGAATAACGGTTGACTTTGACAGCTTATCTGAGCTAAGTTACTGGCGAAAATCTACAAACTGGATCAAAAAGCCCTCTCCCTCACCTCTTTCGAGGTCTATCACCAAGACCTTCTCCTTTGATCATGCTTTGGATCATCTCTCCGCTTCCCTTCCCACCCCCCATCCCCTCCCATCCCAATCTCAGGTCAGGTGGCAAGTGCCTTTTATGTGAAGACGTGAAGGGCTCTTTAAAAATATAGCTAAACGTTTTATTGTATTGGGAAAACTCAATCTAAGACCAGTGCACGCATGCAGGATTAGTGTGGCCTGTTGCAAGCAAGCGGCAAAATCTTCATCATGCAGATTCCCACGTTAAAATTCACTGCTAATTGATGAACATTGAAAAAAAAGTGGCCATAAATGAATAAAAGCTTGATCAGCTGACCAGTTCCTATTTTGTTGTAAGAGAGAATGCAAAATCTAAGCAAGAAGTGTTCAAAGGACCATTGATTTCTCATTCGCTAGTTGAGGTAATTAGTTGGGACGTCCTTCTGACATGAAAGGCGCTATACAAGTGCAATTTTATCGTCGTTGGTGTTATTGCAATGCTGTAGTAAAACGTGTTAAGAGGTGCTGTATTTGAGTCAATAACGTTCTGATTGCTGCAAAAATTGCTATTTTTTGTGAGTGGCATAAATTCAGAGTGGGAGGGGGGGGTCATTTCCTGTGGTTCAAAGTTTCACCTCATCATTAGAACATAAAAACATAAGAATAAGGAGCAGGAGTAGGCCATTCAACCCCTCGAGCCTGCCTTGCCATTCAATAAGATCATGGCTGATCTTCTAATCTAACTCCACCTTATCCCCATATCCCTTAATCTCTCTATCCATAAGAAATCTATCAATCTCAGTCTTGAATATGTTCAAGGACTGAGCATCTATTTTGTGTTTTCCTGGATAACCTTGAAATATTAAGTTTTTTTTTAAATAGTCTATAATTTGTGCACTTCACCAATTTTTTCTTTGAACGTCAGATGGGTCCTTTGTTACAACAGCTGGAGAGAGGAGACCCTGAGGGCTGTTCTCAGACTCGCTGTTGCTTGAAAATACTAGTCGGTATTTACTGGGATGTGGATTCCAAAAGTCCCATGAAAAGAGCAGTGGCAAGGTAATAATAAAAATAATAATACTAATAATCACTGCATTTGATATACAGTAAAACCATTGTTATCCGGCACCCTCTGGACCTGACCATTGCCGATTAATCAAATATGCCGGATGTTCGAGTGGAAAGTTGCCGAAAATCCAACAAAAAGCAATTAGCTTATGTTAAAACATACCATATTAATAATAGACTAAACAATAACAGAATATTGCATGGATACTTACCAATAAAGCATTCCAACACACTCGGTAATATGATCGGTAAAAAAGCATTCTACCGTTCGGTAAGTCTGCATGTGCAAAGTGAGCATACTGCGAGTGTCCCGGATGACTATGGTATGAGATCCGGTTGCTGGAATGGTGAATTTTATTGGGAGACACTGGTTGGTTAAGTATGCCGTTTGGTTGGGTACCGGATAAACAAAGCTTTACTGTAGCGCTTTTCACGTCAGAATGTACTGTAAAATGAATTGACACTATATTTGTGGGCAAAAGTTGGCAACCGATTGCGTACAACAGTGTCCTGCAAACAGTTGTAAGGCCAAGAGCGGAGAGCGCTGGCTCATTGCGATTTTGATTGTTAGATCCAAGAGTCCTAGAATGCCCAAAACAAAATACTGCAAGTGCTGGAAATCTGAAACAAAAACAGAAATGACTGGGAACACTCAGCAGGTCAGACAGCATCTATGGAGAGAGGAAATGTGAGTCAATGTTTCGGGTCCATGACCTTTCGTCAGAACCTGGGCTTGTTGGGGAGGGAGAGGCCTTTAAGGATTAACACAGAGGTGGGGAGGCAGGGCAAGGAAGACAAAGGAGAGAATGGGATAGAGAGCAGGTGGTGATGGGTTACAGAGGTTTTAATATTGTGAAATGAAAGAAGGAATTGCAACAAAACTGGAGAGAAGAGGTGTTAATACCTTAAAACAAAGTGGGTGAAATTGCCAAAGAACAGGCAGATCAGATGGTTGTAGAAGAGGGGGAGGGTGGGCTGTTATGGTCTGAAATTTTTGAAATCAATATCACTATTGTGGAGTCCTGTGGATCAGTGGTTAGACCACTCGCTCTGAGACCGGTGTTTCGAATCCAGGCAGGTCAGGGCAAAACCTTGCACAAGTTTTCTTACTCTACATACTCGCCTAATACTGTAATATCCCTCCATAAAAAAATCTATAATAAATTTGTCATTTCAATCCACGACTGTTTGTGGAAACACTGCTGTGCGGAATTGACTGCCGAGTTTCGTCCACAAATATACAGTTAATTCAGTTTACAGTATATTCTCTGAAGCGCTTTGAGATGTCTACAAGACATGAAAAATGTTATATCAAATGCAAGGATTATTATTATATTATATATCTTTACAAAGAGCCGGCACAGACTCGTTGGGCCAAATGGTCTCCTTTTGTAAAATTCTATGATTCTATGCAGGCCAGAGGGCTGTAAGGTCTCTAGCAGATGCAAAGAGGTGCTGTTGCTCGAGCTTGCGCTGCGGTTTATTGGAACAGCGTGGGAGACCGTGGATGGAGAGGTCAGACTGCGAACGGAATGTCAGCCTTTCTCAAGTAGACGTTTTTTAGTTATCAATGTCCCTCCCCCGCTTTTGGGTGATGGACAACCTGAGAGTTGCTTCAAAGTAGAGCAGCATTGGCCAAGGCTTTTGGTGTTCTCCTGTCGTTTGTCCTCCACGGCCTTGCCCCACCCTACCTCTGTGACCTCCTAACCCCCTACCAACCTGTCTGCCTCCTCCGCTCAGCGGGCTCCGGCCTGCTCAACGCCTCACCATCAGCAGACAAGCCTTCAGCTACTCTGCCCCCCAACCTCTGGAACTCTATCCCACAGTCCCTCTGCCTCTTCCCCTCTACCTGGCCTCCTTCAAGTCCCACCTCAAGACCCTCCTCTTCGATGGGGGAGAGATTATATGGCATATACGGTATCAACGTAACTTCAGTATAACCGGCATCGTAAAAAAAAAGGTCCGCATTCGATTAACCAGAATTTATCCGGAGAAATGCATTGGAAAAAAAAACCTTTTTTGGGTTTTGTTTGCATTTTCGGCCGAATATCCGGCAGGCGCTTTAACCAGCATTGGCCAGGTTCCGAGGGTGCTGGACAAACAGGCTTTTACTGTATACAGTATAGTTAATTGGTGGCAGAAGCAGAGCTGCCAACCAGTACGTTTTTTCTGTATTTAGTACTGTAAATTGAAGTAAATACGGCAGTACGATTTTTCTTGTTAAAATAAGTTTTTTGACCAGACAAAAAGCTCAGGACGAGGGCACATGCATTCTACACACAGGGCCCTATGGGAAACACAGAAAAAACACATAAAACATACCTGGGGACGGGGAGAGTAAGTTTGGGCCAGGATCTGCAGCAATCAGACAGGGACCTACAGAGAGAGAAAGAGAGAGAGAGACGGTGGGGGGGTGGGTAACACGAGGGGCTGGGGGGCTGTTTGACGGACTTACACAGAGATAGAGACACATGGGGCGGGGGGGTAACACGAGGGGCTGGCGGGAGGGTGGGTGGGGTGGGGTGCTGCCTGACGGACTTACACAGAGATAGAGACACACCGGGAATAAACGCATGTTAACTGTATTTACCTTAATCCTAAGAGAGATGCGCTGTCATTGCAACATCGCAACTGGCAGTATTGCCAACTGGCAAGGTTGGCAGCTCTGCAGAAGGTGTCAGGCACAGCCAAATTCCATTAATTAGATTAAGATTTTATTTTTGAAAAACCTGAGAATCTTATTGCCAAATGTCATTGCTTCCTTTGCAGTTCCCTCAGCCACATTCCTGAAACCTGGAAGGAGGAAATGATTGGCTGCCTTGTCAGTCGCCTGAATGAAGAGCTGCTGACGACAGATGAGTGCCGTGTTCGGAAGCTCGTGGAATCCATTGCAGCGAGTATGGAGAATTTTAGCCTCGGTAAGACTGGTGAAGCACTGACCTTGGGACACTTTTAGATGTTTTACGGCGGGTTTTATTGTTCTGAAGTTGCTCCTCAGCTTGTAGCAACGGTCCAGATATGACAGTCTCTTCTTTTAATGATAATAATAGTCCTTGTATTTGATAGGGCCCCTTATCACATCTTCTGGATGTCTCAGAGTGCTTCACAGGATAAACTGTAAAGCAAATTGACTGGTTATATATTTTGTGGGCGAAACGTGGCAGCCGATTGTGCACATCAGCGTCCCACAAATAGTCGTGGATTGAAATGACCAATTTTGGAATTGTTTTTTTTTCTCTTGAGAGATTGTTATCAGGCCTGTGTGTGTGGAGTAAGGAAACTTGCCCAAGGTTTCGCCCTGACCTGGCCTGCCTGGAATCAAACTCATGTGTTTGATTGCAAGGCGAATGCTCAAACCATTGAGCTGCAGGACTCCACTTTTCTCTCCCTCGCTCGTTGGAAAGCATTTGACTTGGAAAATTGCTCTCAAGTGAAATGTTTATTCATAGAATCATTGAAAAGTACAGCACAGTAGGGTGCAATTTGACCCATCGTGTCTGCTCCGGCTCCGAAAAGAGTTGTCCAACTCAATCCCACTGTCCCGCTGGCTCTCTCTCCATAGCTCTAACTTCCCCTCTTGTTTCTTTTAACAACCGTCTTAAATGTTTATTGGGGTCCTGTCTGCCTGTTTAGGTGGATGTCCCATGCCATTGCTCATACAGAAGGGAGTTTGTGGAGTCCAGTTGCTCAGTGGTTAGAGCACTCGCCTTACAAGCGTGAGACCAGTGTTCGATTCCAGGCAGGTTCAGGGCGAAAAATTGGACAAGTTTCCTTACTCCACACACATGCCTATTAATAATCCTGAAAAAAAAAATAATAAATTGGTCATTTCAACCCACGACTGTTTGTGGGAACACTGCTGTGCGCAATTGGCTGCCACGTTTTGCCCGCATACAATCTTTAAATACATTTAAAAAGAAGCGCTATGAGATGCCGTCCAGTATGGAGGGCGCTATATAAATACGAGTTGTTGTTGTTGTAGCTCTTCTTGGTATGCTAGTCAACATCCTCCAGATAACACTGGTCATTCACTTCAGGGCTGTTTGTAGGACTTTGCGCAAATTGGCTGCGCTGTTTGTTTACAAATGCCCAGTCCTGTGAAGCACTTTTGAGATCGCTGAATTGACACGTTAAAGCACTAAAATCAAAGGCAAGGATACTAGGGTTTCGACTTCAACAGTGCTGTCCACTATGACCAAGACTTTTTTTTTGGCAAGTTCCTATTTTCTTTGCCTTGTCTATTTGTTTGTTTATTCTGTAAATTGAATTGTGGTGTGACCTTAATGAGATAAATGTGCCCTCATCTGGTGTTGTATATTTGCAGGTGAAGAATGCATGCAGCATCTGTATTTGGAGGGTAGGTTGTTGTGTTTTCTTACTATATTTTAGCTCCCAACATTGCTCAGTCACGATGCACGCTATATACAATAAAAGCCTGTTTATCTGGCACCCGATCAACCGTAACTTCCATATAACCAGCATCGCAAAAAAAGTCAGCATTTGATTAACCAGAATTTATCGGGAAAAATGCATAATTTTTTTTAAATTTTTTATTTTCTGGCCGAATATCTGGTACGCACTTTAACCGGCATTGACCAGGTCCCAAGGATCCCAGATAAACAGGCTTTTACTGTGCAATAGTTAGCACAACTGCAGAACTGCTGCCCCCCATCACCTCTCCCCTTTCCCCCCTCCCCCCAGTCTGACCCACTCCACCATCAATGGACCTATTTTATTCCTACTCCCTGGAAACTCCATCCCATAGTCCCTCCATCTCCATGGAGTCCTGTAGCTCAGTAGTTAGAGCACTCGCCTTACAAGTGTGAGACCTGTGTTCGAATCCAGGCAGGTCAGGGCGAAACCTTAAGCAAGTTTCCTTACTCCACACGCATAATAATAATCCGTCCAAAAAAACTATAATAAATCTGTCATTTCAATCCACGACTGTTTGGGGACACTGCTGTGCGCAATTGGCTGCCAAATATACACAAATACACCCACAAATATACAATTCACTTTACAGTATATTCTGTGAGGTACTTTGAGATGTCAAGAAGACGTGAAAAGCAATAGATCAAATTGAAGGATTATAATTTTTTTTATTATCTCACTCACCCCCTCCTGTCCCACCCTTAACAGCTGCCTTCAGCATACATCCCCCACCTTCCTTGGCTCCCACTGCCCTCAGTTCAGCTCAAGCTGCCAGTCAGTTCTGGGTTTGAAGTCTGAACGTTGCTGTATCAATGTTAAATTATTGATTAATGTTCATTGGCAAATATGATGGTCAGTCCAGTGGCCATTCTTAAATTCAGAATTATTTACAGACTGAAATTTCAGCTGTGAAAAGCGTTTCAGTTGTAGAATGGAGGAAGGTACGATTGTGAACATGTTACCTTTTGTATCTAATTCTGCTTTCCATTGTAGTTCTTCAGTTTCTTCATAAAACATTGATGGATTTGAAATTGCAAAATAAGTAAGTATTTCTGCCTCTCTGTTTCTGCTTGTAAATGAAATAATATTAATAATAATGATAATCCTTGCATTTGATAAGGTGCTTTTCACATCTTCTAGACGTCTCAAAACGCTTCACAGAATATACTGTAATGTGAATTGACTATCTTTTTGTGGGCAACGTTTTAACAACAACATATCTGCAATGTAATCAGAAGTTACATGTCGTGTTTTCGTTAAACAAATGTTCCCTTCCACACACTTGCATGAATTTTGTGTAATGGATGGATATGGGTTATTATCAGTGCATTAATTTTGGTGTTGATATGATTTTATTGATCTTATTTTTTGGAGAAATTGAGGGCACCCGGGGCAAAAACCCTGAATGCAGAACAGCATCTGAGTTGAAAAGAGCAACCAAGAAACTGGGATAAAATTTTGCCCTGCCAGAACAATGAATGGCAAAATATACAGAGGATTTGCTATTTGAAACATGCTGCTACACCTTCATGATTTCCGCTCTTTAAGCATCAAATTTCCTTTAAAAACTAATTTGGCGACTGCTGTAGTCCTGTAGCTCGGTGGTTACAGCACTCGCCTTGCAAGCGAGAGACCTGGCAGGTCAAGGCGAAACTTTGGGCAAGTTTCCTTACTCCACACACATGCCTAATAATAATCCCTCCATTAAAAAAACCTAGAATAAATTTGTCATTTCAATCCACGACTGTTTGTGGGGACACTCCTGTGCGCAATTGGCTGCCATGTTTCACTCACAAATATACAGTCAATTCACTTTACAGTCATCTCAAATACTTGAAAAGACACAATACAATACACAATATCAAATGCAAGGATTATCATTCACTTCAGGGCTGTTTGTGGGTTAGAAAAAAACTGATTTTCTTTTCACAAAAATTGTGATTTTTTTGGGGACGGGTGGGTTAGAATTTTTTTAAAACCACTTTGTGCTTTAGGAGTCTTGTTGGGCAACACATTCTACAAAACCGCCTGATGCATGATTCCCTCGTGACTCTGAAAGCCTCAATGGTCCTGGTTCAGAAAGTTCAAGAGAAAATACATGGGTGTTTCTGTGGAATTGCCGAGCCCCCTCTCTGGGAGGTGATGTGCAGGCTGCTGATGTGCTTCACTGAAATACTGGTCGATGGTAAGCCTTAAAATTAACGGGTGTTGTTAGATTAGAACATTCTCCGCGTGTGAAATCAATAAACTAGATACTTCCTCTTAGAATAACTGGCCAATAACAAACAACCTAGTTGCATTGTCTCTCCTTCTCACGCAAGAGCTGTTTTTAAGCGCTCCGCAAATACTACCCTGATCAAACAGCGCTGCAAGTAATTGCAAGTTGCTTTTCTCAGACTAACTGCACAGTTATAATCGGTTTATGTTGGTATCCGCTTTGGATCAGTTCTTGGTCGTGCTTTCTCTTCTAGTTCAGAAGCTTGTAGCTCGGAGGTTAGAGCACTCACAAGCCTTATCAGCGAGAGACCTGGGTTCGATTCCAGGCAGGTCAGGGTGAAACCTTGTGCAAGTTTCCTTACCCCACACACACACCTGATAATAATCCCTCACCAAAAAAAATAAAAATAAATTGGTTACTTCAATCCACGTCTGTTTGTGGGGCCACTACTGCCGCTTTTCTCCAACAAAATATACAGTCAATTCACTTTACAGTATATTCCATGAAGCTCTTTGAGACGTCTAGAAGGCATGATAAGCCACTACATCAAATGCAAGGGTTATTATTAGTAGCAGATGTTTCCCATGCACTAATCGACTGCCTCAAAATTGTTGATTTATTCAATATCAAATGCAAGGATTATTATTATTATTATTATTATTATAGTAGGGTCCGGTGATATATCCATATATCGCTTATACCCAATATAATTTTCATATCGATATGCCGATATAGACATTTTTTATATGTCGAAAAGTCGATATATTGAGGGAAAAATCGGAATGCGCGCGCACTGAACTACAAGACCCAGAATGCTCATCTCTATACACAATGCACAGACCGAGGTGCAAAGCTGCCATATTGTATTCATAGTCCAAGAGTACAATATACAAGTGGTGAGGGGAGAGAGACGGCTGGGGGGTGGGTGGGGGAGAGAGACGGCGGGTGTGGGGGGTGGGAGACAGAGACGGCGGGGGGGTGGGGGGGGGAGAGAGACGGCGGAGGTGGGGGGGAGAGGGAGACGGGTGTGGGGTAGAGAGAGATGGCGGGGGGTGGGGGTGAGAGACGGGGGGATGTGATAATATACAGATAGATAGATAGAGATGGGGGGGTTGTGAGAGAGGAGAGAGACACAGAGACACAGAGAGAAAAACGCAGAGATGGAGAGAGTGAGTGTGAGAGACACAGAAAGAGAGAGATATTTATCTCCTGAGGAGATAGGCCCCGAATGCGCGTGCACCTCCGAATGCGCGCGCGTATGCGCAGTGCAAAAACCCAAAATATCGATATTTCGGTATATCTTGATATGAGCCCATCGATATATCTAAATTGGAAAATTTCCATATCGACGGACCCTAATTCATAGTCACGTCACTTGGCAGTAAATAATTGCTATGACTTACACCTGTGTGAGGCACTTGTGGACATTCTGGAATGGTGTATCAAATGCAGTACTAAGAATTTTTTATTGTTGCAAGTAGTAACAAATTCTCTTTTCCTACTACGCAGATGATTTTTTACAGGCTGTTCAGAGTACAGCGGGAATGGCTGCTATTTTATTCATCAAGACCATTGTACATCAGGATGAGGCGCTGCCAAACCTAGTAAGTGGACCTAGCTAACTGCTTGTGTTTTAACTTGGGCAATGTTTATCTAGCGGACTCCACCAGGGAGATTTTTCTATCTGCCAGGTGTATTTTGCCCACAAGTGTACACTCAATTCACTTTACAGTATATTCTGTGAAGCACTTTGAGACGTCTAGAAGACGTGAAAAGCACTTTATCAAATGCGAGGAAGCTCGGCAGCCAATTGCGCAGGCAGTGTCCCACAAACAGCTGTGGATTAAGTGATCAAATTTTTTTTTGTATTGAGGGATTATTATTATTAGGTGTGTAGGAGTTATTAGGAGTAAGGAAACTTGCCCAAGATTTCAGAAATCGAACCCAGGTCTCTCGCTTTTAAGGCGATGCTCTAACTGCTGTTCAAATAAACTTGAAAGATCCCGCTATTGAGTGCTGTTCAAAAGGATAACTGTCTTCAGACCTCTTGTGACAGGCCCACTTTGAATGCGTTCGATATTGATTTTCACTCACTCTTGTCTTCAAATCCCTCCACCCCCGAATCCTCCGTTCCACCGTCAGTGTCCATGCCTTCAGCCACTACGTCTCTGGAATTCTCGCTCACGCCCTTCACCTCGCCCCCTCTCTTCCCATTTTCAGGTCATGCCTGAAGACTTTTCTTTTCAACCGTGCTTTTGGTCACCTTTTCCCCCTTGCCCTGGTTCGGCCCCGGGATCCGTTATTGTGAAGTGCTCTGAGATGCCGTCCGGTGTGGAGGGAGGTCACGGGCTATATAAATCCAAATTGTTGTTTTGTAATAAAGCTGCAATTTTATTAATTCATTCTGTTATTTCCTTTTCCTGAAGATTCAACACCTACTTTTTAACTCATTGGGAAGAGTTCCTGATGTGCCTGTGTGGCTGATGGAGAGCTGTGGGGAGCTGTACTGCAGGACAGCGCCTTCAGATGCTTCAGTCCTTTTCCTCTGCCAGGGCACACTGGCCATGTTGGATTGGAGAGGTGGGCGGATGAAAGAAAGCGGTGAACAGCTGCTACTAGAGATGTTGACCGTTCTGCTGTCACTGAACACACGGTAAGCCAATGTGTGCCAGCCAGTGGCGCTCTGTAGCTCACAGTTTTTATCTATTTTCAATCTAATCCAAGATTTAAAAAAAAACAATGCTTGTGAACTTTTAGACGCTGTATTAAAATGAAAATAAGGAATAATAATAAACCTTGTATTTGATAGAGCGCTTTTTCACATCTTCTAGACGTCTCAAAGCGCTTCACAGAACATATTGTAAAGTGAATTGACTGGATATTTCGTGGCGAAACGTGGCAGCCAATTTGTGCACAGCAGTGTCCCACACAAACAGTCATGGATTGAAATGACAAATTTATTATTGTTTATTTTTGCGAGGGATTGTTATCAGGCTTGCGTGTGTGTGTGTGGAGTAAGGAAAGTTGCCCGTGGTTTCACCCTGACCTGCCTGGGATTGAACCCAGGTCTCTTGCCTGTAAGGCTTGTGAGTGCTCTAATCACTGAGCCACAGGACTCCACAGCCCGGTGTATGGGCTGTGAGGCATTGTATTTTAACATTGGTTGCTTAGTCATTACGGCTGCCTATTCTTTGCTGTTGCAGCTTGAAGGAATCCTGCATGGCAATGTATATCTCCAGAATCCTGACTCTGTGGACTAGCTCTGCTTTGGAGGCACTTGATGCCCACTCCTGCTCCCAGCACCTGAATGACTCCTTGAACGGAGAATCCGAAGCGGTCCAGAAGCTCCTGGAGTACATGTGGACGCACTGGGAGCATCCGCTGGACGGAGTGAGGCACCAGACCAAAGCCCTCTTCAAAAACGTCCTGAGGATTCACCGGAAAGCCGCTGGCTGCCGCGAAGGAGGAGGAGTGACGGATCCCTTCTTTGCGCGCCTGACCAGGACCTTGTTGGAGTTAGAGTGGCACGTCAGAGGGAAATACGCTTCGCTTGGTTGCCTGGTGGAGTATTTGGGCACCCAGCATATCCTGGCCGTCGACGGCTCCCTGCCCGAGCAAGTCCTGGGGGTCATGTGCGAGCAGTCTCTGGCCAACTATGCCAGCGACCTCCTGCAGAAAATGTTTGTGTGTCACAAGCAGCAGCTGTCCTCAGCCCAGCCCAGCGGATGGACCGACCAATGGCACCAAACCTGGGTGTCTCCGTTACTGGCTGTTCTGTGCAAGGAAGCGCCTGGCCACACAACGTACATCATCGATTACTATCTGCCCAAACTGCTCAAGTGCAGGCCGGAGAGCTTGACTCACATGGTCAAGGAGCTGCGGACTTCAAGCCACATCACAGCCGTAGGTAAGTAGCGGTAATAATGGTAATAATAATAATCATTCCATTTGGTATAGAGCCTTATCGGGTCTTTGAGATGTCTCAAAGCGTTTCACAGGATGTGTGGTAAAGTGAATTGACAGCAGTGTCTCCGCAAACAGATGTGGATTGAAGTGACCAATTTTTTTTTTTTTTTTGGGGGTGAGGGATTATTATCGGGTGTGTGTGTGGAGTAAGGAAACTTGCCCAAAGTTTTGCCCTGACCTGATCTGCCGGGAATTGAACCCGAGTCTCTCGCTTGCGAGGCGAGTGGCTCTAACCACTGAGCTACACGGACTCACCAATGGAACGGTGAAGTGAAAAGTCTTCGGTGGCTTTGAAATCTTCCTCTTTGTGATGTTTGGGTATCGTTATTGACTGGAGTCATGTAAGTTTGAAATCGTCTTTGTACAGAGAGAGAGAGAGAGTAACTACCCAGTGTTCAATGCGTATGCTGTTTCAGATCCGTTCAACAGTAGGGGGACCCTCGGAGCTCTGATGACCTGCCTGAGAGCATCACGCGCTCGGGGTCTGTGGAATGGAGCTCCGAAATGTGCCTGGGAGCAACTGGTGCCTGTGAACCTTGTCAAGCAGGCTCTCGTTCACAAACACGAACAGGTACGTTTCGCTTCCCCGTTCGAGATGCCTTTTACTGTTGAAATTGCCAGATTTGTTGTCGATAAAGGGATTAAGCAATATGGGATACTAGGCTTTATAAATAGGGGTATAGAGTACAAAAGTCAGGAAGTGCTGACTAACCTCTATAAAACTTTGGCTAGGCCTCAGCTGGAGTACTGTGTCCAATTCTGGTCACCACATTATAGAAAGGATGTTAAGGCATTGGAAAGGGTGCAAATAAGGTTTACTAGGATTGAGGGACTTCAGTTATGGGGGAAAGGCTAGATAGGCTAGGTTTATTCTCTTTGGAACAGAGAAGGTTGAGAGGAGACCTAATAGAGGTTTATAAAATCATGAGGGGATTCGACAGGGTGAATAAGGAAAAACTGTTTCCACTGGTGGGCGAATCTGTGACTCATGGTCACAGATTTAAAATAGTTTCAAAACTAAGCAGAAGGGAGCTGAAGAGAAATGTTTTCATTCAGCGAGTTATTCGAATCTGGAATGCATTGCCTGAAAAGGTGGATGAGGCCGATTCGATAGCAGCTTTTAAAAGAGAATTAGATCTTTATTTAGGGAGTCTGTTAGGTTGTGGGGAGAGAGCAGGGCAGTGGGATTGAGTTGCTCCCTTCAAAGAGTCGGCACAGACTAGATGGGCCGAATGGCTTCCTTTTGTGCTATAAAATTCTATGATTCTATGACATGGGGATAAGGCGGGCAGGTGGAGTTAGATTAGAAGATCAGCCAGGAACTTATTGAATGGCGGGGCAGGCTCGAGGGGCCGAATGGTCTATTCCTGCTCCTTTTTTCTTATGTTCTTATGTTGACCTGCAGCACTGGGCCAGTCCTGTGCAATTGCAGGTAGGTACGGTACAACAACAACAAAATTACATTGATAGAGTGTCTTTCATGTCAGGAGGATGTCCCAAGTCGCTGGGGCTGTTTTTAATATATACGCTGCCCCGATGTGGAATGTGAGTGGTTCAGCCTTTGATGGAGATTTAACGTGAAAAGTTCACAAGGGTATGTACGGTCGGAAGGAAAGCCACCTTTACACCTTGCAATTTGTGAATTCTATGGCAAAGTGGAGTCCCTGTAGCTTATTGGTTAGAACCACTTGCCTTACAAGTGAGAGACCTGGTCCGATTCCTGGCAGGTCAGGGCGAAACGTCAGGCAAGTTTCCTTACTCCACACTCATGCGCCTGATAATAATCCCTCAAGAAAAAAAAATTGTAATTTCAATCCATGACTATTTGTGGGGATGTTGCTGTGCGCTATCGGCTGTCACGTTTCCTCCTGTTGAACGGAAGGAGTGGACAGGTTGATAGGGGGTCAGCAGGTCAGAGAGGTGGGGTTGGGGTGGGGAGATGAGGAGTCAATTCATTTGAACTGGAGGTAAATTTGAATGAGATGTGAATATAAACTAGGTTGGCAGGGAGGGAACCACAAAGTGGTGAGTGACAGTGGGTGGGGTGGTGGGGTCAGATGTCTTTGAACATCCATGTGAATCGCAAGGCTGACAGCACCTAAACTAATGAGGCAATCGGGGAAAGGGGCCAGAGGGAGTGACATAACAAAACCAAAGAGAATCACATCGAAAAAACTCTCAACCTTTGCTTGTCACAGGTGCGTGTTGATGCCTTGGGTTTGATCTGCGAGACGCACAGAAGCACCCAAACTGTGACCGAGCAGGAGATGGCTTTAGTAAAATTCTTCCTTCCGTATAATCTGAACAGCCAATCCCCCGGCACAAGGCAGCAGATCCTGTGGCTCATGAAGAAGGTGAGGGTGAAGATTCTCGTTTTACTATCCAGCTGTTAGCCTTCCGCCTTGGGACCTGCCACATTGAGTTGTCACGGTCATCGAATGGAAGGATTGTATTAACATAGCAGAATTGATAGATAAGGGAAGATATCTCCCAAGTGCTTCATATAATGATAATAATGCTAATAATAATAATCCTTGAGTTTGATATAGCGCTTCACAGAATGTACTGTAAAATGTAGTGTCCCATGTGTGGAGTCTTGCAGCTCAGTGGTTAGAGCACTCATCTTGCAAACTTGAAACCTGTGTTCGAATCCAGGCAGGTTGGGCCAAAACCTTTGGCAAGTTTCAGTATCCACATGTCTAATAATAATCCCTCAAAAAAAAACACAATAATAAAATTGGTCATTTCAATCCACGACTGTTTGTGGGACACTGCTGTGCGCATTGGCTGCTGGGTTTCGCCCACAAATATACAGTCAATTCACTTTACAGTATATTCTGTGAAGCACTTTGAGACATCTAGAAGACGTGAAGAGTGCTATATCAAATGCAAGGAATGTTATAATTATTGTATTCAGGATCGCACAGGCTTTCATGAGTATCAGGAAATGGTACTAACTGATCCATTGTAGCACAGAAATGGATATCCATCCATACCTTCAAGAGTGAGGTTGGTAGATTTTTGGTAATAATAATAATCCTTGCATTTGATGCAGCACTTTTATGTCCTCTAGACTAGTGGTTCTAAACCTTTTTCAGTAATGTACCCCTTAATTTTCAACATTATCGTGTACCCCCATACCACATACACACACACCACCCACCTCATTCCACCTGCATTTTATGATGAAGCTGTTCTTATGTACCAAAATAACTAGCGCATACATAAATGAGGGGAAAAACAATTAAATAGACAATTTGGAAGGCTATAAAACACTAAATAAGAGAGCTAAATAAATCAATGTACTGCCACCTGTAGCCCCTGGAAGTACTTTTGTACCCCCTGGGGAACATGTACCCTTGGTTGAGAACCACTGTTCAAGATGTCTCAAAGCGCTTCATAGAATATCCTGTAAAGTGAATTGACTGTATATGCGGACGAAACTACAGCAAATTGCGCACAGCAGTGTCCCACAAACAGTTGTGGATTGAATGATCTAATCATTATTGGGGGTTTTTAGGTATTATTATTAGGCGTGTAGGTCAGGGTACTAAAGGATACGGGAGGAAATCGGAGAAGTTGGAATTGAAAGTTGAGGTATAGATCAGCCATGATCCAATTAAATGGCGGAACAGGCTTGAAGGACTGAATGGCCTACTCCTTTTCCTAAGTTTCTATATACCTGCGGGTTTTTTTAAATTTGCTTTTTGTGACAGTTGTTCTGCAGGCTGCGGGACAGCTCCCAGGTGCTTTATAAACAAACCCAGAACAAAGTCAGGCAAACAAACACTCCACATGAACATGCCTCCGCTGATCAGGATCCAGTTGTTCAACTACAACAGTACAAGGTACAAAACTCTTCAGTTTGCGGTTGGCACATTTATTTTCCATATGGATGTGTGTATGGGGTGTGTGGGGCTTGTGTGTGTGGTGGTGGGTGTTGTGTGTGTGTCGTGGGTGTGGTGTTTATGTGTGTGTGTGTCTCACATGTGTGTTGGTTACAGATATGTGCTTATGAGGGAGTTGGCTGTTTGTGTATTGTGTGTGTGGGGGGGGGGGGGTGCGGGATATGGGAAGTGTGATGGGAGGTGTTCAGGCATGGTACGTGGAAGATGGCTTGTTGGGGACTGTGCGTGTGTTTTGGTGTGGTTTACTGGTTATTGCTGTGCGCGTATATTTGTGGGTGTGTTTGGCGAGGTGGAGTGCAAAGGGCATACCAGGAAACCTGGTGTGCTGGTGTTTTACTCGCATTCAGCCCATCGAGCCTTTCTAAGAGGTCTCTGTTTAGCCGTGCTTCCCTTCAGGGTAAATATGGACATTTTCAGCACAGAAGCAAGCCGTGTTATAGACAGCTGTGTTATTTTGTTTTGTCTTCCAGTATTTTATGTCCTGGACATGTGACCTGCTGTTCGGATCTCTGACTCTTGGCGCCTCGTTCCCCAGCAAATTTACTGTCCTGAGTTTGTTGGGAATAATTGCCGAAGTCACTGAGTGCTCAGAAGGTAAGAAGTTGATTAAGTTTTAACAGGAATGTGATGCAGTGGCACGTTAAGTGGAGGACATAGGAAGTAATTGAAGCCAGCCACTTAAATTTATAATATATAAAAGTTCAAAGTACAGGTAACCCCTGATTTACGACAGGGTTGCTGCATTCCTGAAAAATATCACATAAATCTAAACATCGTAAATCGAAATGCGGTTTCCCATGCGGTCCCATTATATAACCCGTATATACTTCGCATGCGCAAATAATGTGAATTGTTTTTTGTCGGTAAAACAAAACCACATGTATATCGATAAAAAGATGTTAAAAAATGATGTTCGTTAAATTGAAACAGCGTAAATAGAAACGCCGAAAATCGGGGGATACCTCTAATTGCTTTTAAATTACATGGACACAGTGGTGGAGTCAATTTAAATTATATATATTTTTAAAACCTATGACATTTTCCTTAGGATTTGTTTGCTACCGCATGAAACTATTTCTTGGTGTGCAATTACTAATACAAAATACCAACTCCTAGTTTAGCTTTTGTTCCCCCCCACCCACTCTCTCTCCAAGCTGTAATTTAGGGTTGACTTATTTTGGGCTCCAGTGTCCTGCCGTCTTCCTCTTTGACAGCCATCCCACAGTCAGTAGTTGATGTAATGAATCATTCCATGTTCACAGGATTAAAATAGCCTTTTCTTGCCAAAGTGTGGTGTGCGTTGAGATCAGAAATGTCTAGATTCAACACGTCAAACATTCAACAGGTCAGCCTGACTCAGTTGGTAGCACTCTCGTTTCTGGGTTAGGAGGATTCAAGCCCCATGTAGGGACTTCTTTGAACTCAGTCCAGGCTGATTTTTAAAAAAATAAAATAAAAGTAGAAAGTTGACTCTCGGGATGACAGGCATTTGTCTTCTGAATCTGCCTGCTTGTGCCTTCTGAATCGAGCTGTGTTTTTTTCCCCCCTTCTCTCCAGGTCAAACGTACAGGGTATTAGAGTTGACCGATGTTCTGCAGCCAACCTACACAGATGCTTTGCTGGCGTGTTTGAGCAGTACTTTCGAAGAGTTAAAGATGTTAGCTTACGACCTTTTAAAGAGGCTTCCAGCGTCATTGCTAGGATTAAAGGTAATGAGTCTCAGATGTGGGAGGCGTAGACAGTCCTGGGTGGAATTTTTAGTGTTCGAGATTTATGTTTCGAAGAGAGAAAATCCATGCCTGATCTTTTCACATTTTTTGCCCCTTCCAAAAATTCCAAAAAGAGAAATTAATCCAAGTTCTTTTTGTTGAATCAGATGCGAGTTCGACACTCGCTTTTAAAAAAATATATAGATATATATATCCTGCACAGATCATTTGGTTGAGCAGTGAACTTGAGCAGCACACCTAATCAGCCAATGTTTAACCCTTTCAAGGTTGATATAATGAATATTGTATTTTTGTATCCAAGATAGTTTGGGATGGGCGAGGAGGAAGGTAGTGGTGGAGTCGGGCAATGTTGCGGAGGTATGGGAAGGTCATATCTTGGATGTGAGGGAGGAAAGACAGTTGAGGATCAAACAATACACCGAGGTTCCTGACTGGCTTGGGGAGGTCGAGTGAGCAACCATGGAGATTGATAGTGCCAGTGCCTGATACGTGAAACCGCTGGCGCGAGGCAATCAGGAGGGACTCGACCTTTTTGACATTCAATTGTAGAAGGTTAGATCTCATCCAAGACTTGATGGTAGGGGGCCAAGGACAGAGCCCTGGGGGACTCCACAGGTGACAGTGCGGGGGCTGGAAGAGAAACCGTTGGTGGCAACAAAATGGAGACGATGAGACAGGTAAGAGTCGAATCAGGCAAGGGCAGGTCCTTGAAGATTGAGCTGGGAGGAGAGGTGGTGTAAGAGAATGGAGTGGTCGACAGTATGGAAGGCAGCAGAGAGGTCAAGGAGGCAGAGAGAGCACTGATGTCTAAAATGTCATTAGAGACTTTGACCAGGGCTGTCTCCGTGCTGTGGGTAGCACGGAAGCTGGATTGTAGGAATTTGAAGAGGGAAGGAGCAAAGCTTGGTCGCAAAGATTATTATAATTCAAAATGCCTAATTTAATGGGTCCCAAACATTCTGTGTGATTTTTTTTGGAGAGCGGGTGGGTGAGCGAGTAGTTATAACTATTTCTATTAATGAAACTTTGCTTCCCCACCCCTCCCCCCACGCATTACTCTTGTTCCTCCCCATGTTATTTTAGGATGCTGGGAAATTGCAAACCCTCTTGCAAGCTGCTCTGGATTTAACGATCAGCACCAAACCATATGACTGTATCACTGCTTCCTATCTCCTGGCTTTACTGACACATCAAGAAGCATTTCAGCCAACACTGCACGCTTGCGTTGCCAACCAACAAAACACGGAGTGCCCGTATGATTCCAGCAGCAAATTTGTTGGGAAAAGTCCTACCGATCAGGAGCTGCTGGAAGCCAATATATTAGCAGGTCAGTGTCCTGCCACACACGGTTCAAAACACACTCTTTTTTAAGGCAGTTTCTGTTTGTTGATTCCCAATAACCAAGCTCTACTAAATTGGTGTAGACATCTACTCAATGCATTGTGAGTCACTGGGTGGGAGGAGGGAGGGAGGGATTGGAAAATACTTGGACAGCAGCACAATTTTAAATAATAATAGTGATCGTAATCCTTGCATTTGATATAGCACTTTTCACTTATTCAAGACGTCTCAAAGTGCTTCACAGAATATACTGTAAAGTGAATTGACTATGTTTGTGGGCGAAAGTGGTGGCCAATTGCGCACAGCAGTGTCCCCAAAAACAATTGTGCATTGAAATGACCAATTTATTATTTTTATTTTGAGGGATTATTATTAGGCGTGTGTGTAGGGTAAGGAATCTTGACCAAGGGTTTGCTCCTGACCTGCCTGGAATTGAACCCGGATCTCTCGTTTGTAACCAAAGCAATGTAAGGACCAGCTGAGACTACTGTGAATCTAGGAATCTGAAGCCCATTGATTCATCATGCTGCAGAGTTATACTGCACAGTTCCTAGTCCAAAACTGCTGAAATGTGCGATCAGATCGATACAACAACAACAACAACAACAAAGTTACACTTATATAGCGCCTTTCACATCAGGAGGATGTCCCAAGGCGCTGATTTATAGCTGGTTAAACTCCAGCAACACACTGCAGGGTCTCCCAAGCATTGGCACTTGCTAACTGGCAGCCAACTTCTCTTGGATCAGAAAGTAATGAAAACCATTGATATGTGCAAACTCTCTGTAGGAGGCTGCTTGGGATCATTATAAAAATTTGACTTGCAGATATAATATAATACAAGAATTTTAACTGGTAGGTGTTCAACTCAGTGGATGGGTTCTTGCAGGTAGAGTGTAAAGTCTCTTTGACTGTTGGAAAGAGCAGGCTTGATGTTCTTGGTGTTCTGCTGTAGCTGAAGTCCAGATACAGTAAAAGCCCGTTTATCCGTGATCCGATCAACCGTAACTTCCGTATAACCGGCACCTCAAAAAAAGGTTCTCATTCGATTAACCGGATCTTATCCAGCACAATTGCCATGGTGCATCTAATGAGTCGATTGTCACACGAGAGTACAGTATGATCAGCTCTGAATGCTGCTGGTAGTGGCACTTCCAGGTTTGGATGTTAAAGGGGCAATGTTTTTCCTCTCCAGTTTCTCTCACTCCCTCTTTTTCTTTCTCCCTCTCCATCTCCTTCCTTCCTCTCTATCTCTCCCTCTCTCTTTCTATCTCTTACCCTTTCTTTCTTTCTTTCCCGTTGTCTCTGACGGATACTACATTGCCTGTTTATCCTGTGGGAGAAGGAGAGAGTGGCAGGGAGAGAGAGGGTGGTGGTTGGGGGGTGGTGGGGTGGAAGAGAGGGAAAGAGGGGCGGGAGGAAGAAAGAGAGAGGAGTGGGAGGGGAAGAGAGAGGTGGGGGAGAGGAGGAGAGAGAGAGAGAGTGGGTGAGTTGATTAATTTAGATGGAAAATGAGAGGAGTGGAGGGGGAGTTGGTGTGTGTGTGTGTGAAAGAGAGAGAAAGGGAAGGAGGGAGAGAAAGAAAGGAAAAAATGAGAAAGGAAAAAAACTCTTTGATTGTGCGCTGTGTTAATAGACTATAATCAATATTTATTGCTTTATTGGTAAGTATCCATACAATATTCTTTTATTATTTAGTCTATTATTAATATGATATGTTTAAAAAAAAGTATAACTTTTTTTAAAAAAAGTTACTTTTTTTTTGTGTTGGGTTTTCAGCAGCTGGCCGCCGAATATCCGGCACACAGTTTAACTGGCATTGGCCAGGTCCCGAGGGTGCCGAATAAACGGGCTTTTACCTTACATTAATTGTACTAGAATCCAGCATATACACTAAGGAGTCCTATAGCTCAGTGATTAGACCACTCACGTTACAAGCGAGAGACCTGTGTTCGAATCCAGGCAGGTCAGGGCGAAACCTTGGGCAATTTACTCCACACACACGCCTAATAATAATCCCTCCCCAAAAAACATTAATAAAATTGGTAATTTCATTCCCCCATTATTTGTGGGGACGCTTCTGTGCGCAATTGGCTGCCGCGTTTCGCCCACTTATATACAGTCAATTCACTTTACAGTATATTCTGTGAAGTGCTTTGAGACGTCTAGAAGACATGAATAGCGCTATATCAAATCCAGGTATTATAAATCATAGAGTAACAGAATGTTACGGCACAAAAGGAGGCCATTCGGTCCATTGAGTCTGTGCCGGCTCTTTGACTGAGCAAGTCACTTTCATTAACCCCAATCACCAGCTTCCTCCCCATAACCCTGCAAACCCGTCTTCCCCAGATACCTATCTAGTTCTCTCTTAAAAGCTGCTATCGAATCGGACCTCACTACCCTTTCAGGCAGATCATTCCAAATTCGAACAACTCGCTGAGTAAAAAAATTTCTTCTAACCTCCCCTCTGCTTCTTTTGGTAGATATCCTAAGACTGTGACCATGGGTCACGGACACACCTACCAGTGGAAATATCTTTTCCCTATCTAGCCTGTCAAAACCTTTCATTATCTTGAAGACCTCTATCAGGTCCCTGCATAAACTCTGCTCTAATGGGAAAAGTCCTAACTTCTCCAGCCTGTCCTCATAGCTAAGGTTCCCCATTCCTGGTGTCTTTCTCGTGAATCTCCTCTGTACCCTTTCCAGTGCCTTAATGTCCTTCCTGAAGTAACGTGCCCAGAACTGGACACTCCAGAACTGCAGTACTCCAGTTGAGGCCTAACCAGTGTTTTGTATAGATTAACCATAACCTGCCTACTCTTATGCCCCAACTAATAAAGCTCAGTACACCAAATGCCTTTTTTACTGCCTTATTTACCTGCCTTGCTACCTTTAATGATTTGCTTACTTGAACACCCAGATCTCTCGATGTTCACCCCCCTTAAGATTGAGCTACCAAGTATATATTGCCTCCATCATTTTTCCTACCTAAGTGTATCACCTCACACTTATCCACATTAAAATCCATCTGCCACATGTCAGCCCATTCCACCAATCTGTGTATGTCTGCTTGCAGTTGGTTACAGTCCTCACTATTTACTACCCTACCTAACTTTGTATCATCTGCAAACTTGGAAATAGTGCTCTCTATGCCCAAGTCCAGATCATTAATATATATTAGAAAGAGCAGTGGTCCCAATACCAATTCCTGGGGGACACTGCTGCACACCTCCTTCCATTTCAAGAAACACCCATTTCAAGAAACACCCATTAACCACTGTCACTCAGCCAGTTCTTAATCCAAACTGTCATTGTCCCCTTAATACCGTGGGCCTCTAATTTTTTTTATTAATCTCTTATGTGGTACTGTGTCAAAAGCCTTTTTGAAATCCATGTAAATAACGTCCACCGTATTTCCCTCATCAACCCTCGCAGTCGCCTCTTCAAAAAATTCTATTAGATTTTTTAGGCAAGATTTGCCTTTAACAAATCCATGTTGACCATCTCTAATTACCTCATGTTCTTCTAAGTAGAGAATTATTCTGTCCCGGATTATGGTCTCCAGTAGTTTTCCTATTACCGAAGTAAGGCTAACTGGCCTGTAATTTCAACTGATGTCAACTGACTAAATCCAACTGATGTTTCTATTGCTGTATAAAGAGAATGATGATAAACAGAAGCCAGTGGTACAGTTCAACTAAACGTTTATGGACAATAACGCTCATCTAAAGCTCGTCTTTGTGATCCGTTTAAAATAAAGAAAATCCTGTTCTGTGAACAAAGTGCACTACTGGTCCAATTGTTATTGGCTAATTAAGGTTCCAGCAGAGATTGTGGGAGGCTATCCACTCCTGGCATGTATGTGGCTGACTTTGTGTATCAAGAACTTTCGGTTGCATTGTAATACAGTTGTGATGGTTGCGCCCACAAACATACAGTGAATTCACTTTACAGTATATTCTGCAGAGCTTTGAGACGTCTAGAAGACATTCGCCTTACAAATGAGAGACCTGTGTTTCGAATTCAGGCAGTTCAGGGTGAAACCGTGGGCAAGTTTCCTTACTCCACATGCCTAATAATAATCCGTCCAAAAATAACCTATAATAAAAAAATTAGTCATTTCAATCCACGACTGTTTGTGGGACACTGTTGTGCGCAATTGGCTGCCAAGTTGAGCCCACAAATATACAGTCAATTCACTATATTCTGTGAAGTGCTTTGAGATGTCTAGAAGATGTGAAAACCGCTGTATCAAATGCAAGTATTATTATTATTAATATTTTGTAGATGAGTGGGGGCGTGTATATAGAATGCTCTTAAAATCCGATGGCACTTTTTATGAAATCAGAACTTTGGTGTAAAATGTAATCCTTTGGAGGACGAGGTCAATGACCTGCAGGTGATTAGGCTTCTCCCACCTATTCCCACTGTTGTACAGACAAATATAAGGATTGGGACGTGGGCTGGATGCTGCACAGAGAATGAATGGCTTGATTCTCAAAGTGACCATTTTCATATTACCAACTGTGCCTCTCAGGTTTAACCTTAGTTCATTTTGTATTTGGTCTCTTGGTAATTTTTTATCACCTGTTTTTAGTCATCAAAGTGCTGCTGAGCAGCCTGTCTGCTGAGGTTGAACAGGCTGAAGGATCGCTGGTGCAGGCAGCTGCTTCCAATCCCTTGTACGGAAGAGTTCATTGCATCATTGGAGCTCTGCAGCAGTTGCCTTTGAGGTGAGTGAGTGAATGGTCTTAACCCTGGAATGACTCCCTAGTTAGCAATCCTGCAGTGTTTCAGTGGGAGAGAGATGTGTTTCCAACGAATGTCCATTCTTTTTCCATGTGCGTCACAAAACCATCTGTGTGTGTGTGTGTCTGTTTGTGGGTGTGTATCCTTGGAAGATGTGAAAAGCGCTATATCAAATGCAAGGATTATTATTATTATACGGTCACAGGTTCCTACTTGCACTCTGTGTTGAGTTCACTGATCTCAACTAAGACAGTAATTTCCGTGCAGGGTAGAACCTTAGGCAAGTTTCCTTATTCCGCACGATTGGCAGAGTAACAAACGATTGCTTTTCCGGGGGTACTAATTTAAGCATTCTGAGATACCACCTGACTTAGGACGCACTATATAAGTGCAAATTTTGTTGTTTTGTAATAACACCTTCTAAAAATTTTTTAAAAAAAATTGGTCGCTAAAGAAAACCCCCTAATAATAAATCGTATGACTTTGTAGGTCACTGCTGTGTGCAATTGGCTGCCACGTATTGCCTCACAAAGTATGCAGTCAATTCAGTTGACAGTATATTCTGTGAAGTGCCTTGAGATGTCCAGAAGGCACTATATCTAATGGGAGGGTTATTATGTAATGGGAGGGTCTATAATTGGTTTCCCTAAGAGCTAGAAACTAGAGCTGGGGATAAATCAGAAGCGGATTTCACTGATGCCCTACAGTGGGATAGTCTACCAGCATTCATTAGTCAGTCAGTTCATAAATGAGTAACGATCATATGGATGAGACGGAGAACAGTGCCCAAAACCTGTGGAAACGTTGCCTAACAGAAAGGGAGAGAAACAGTGGTCAGAAACATGTGGGGCCCTGTAGCTCAGTGGTTAGAGCACTCGCCTTACAAACGTGAGATCTTTGTTTCGAATCCAGGCAGTTCAGGGCGAAACCTTGGGCAAGGGAAAGAGGAAATTAAAGGGTTGTAGGTTGGGGCAAATAAATAAGTTCACAATAGAAATGGAACGGTTTTCTAGCTAAATTTACTGGGATCCTGAATTCCTGGCCCCTGGAACGGCAGTGATGGCTTGATATCTGTTTTGCAGGTCTCTCATAAACGCACGGGCGTGGCGGGAGACTGTGACGGAGCTGATAGAAGTGGCCTTTCGTTTGTCCGCCGTCGTGTCCCCAGTCGTCCAAAGCTCTTCTCCAGAAGGACTAATACCAATGGATACAGACTCTGGTAAGCAAGGCGTTGCCACCGTGAGTTGGGGATTCTTGGAACACTGGCTGTGATCTTCATCAGCTCAGGTACTCTTTCCCCCTTTCAGCTCCCCTTAAAGAGGTGAGCTGTGGATGGATTTAGTGGGTGGCTGAGACCTTTCTAACCCTAATCGCCTGCCGCCCAGGCCAATGTCTATTAATATCCCATCCACCTGATGTGGCCCACGCTCATTTTGCCGCCAAAATAAACAGTCGATTCCCTCTACTCCCAACTGTAACAGCAACTAAATTACATTTGTAGAGCAAGTGCCTTTCATATCAAGAAGATGTCCCAACCCGAGATGCTGAACAGTCAGGGATCAGGACCCGAGACTGGGGGAGGTGGGGGTTGAAGGTGTGGGGGCAGGATTGGGAGTAGGGAGGACAGAGAGGGTAGGATGGCGACTGAAGGCATGGTGGAAGAGGAGGGTCTTGAGACCGGTCTTGAAGGCGGCTATATCAAATTCGAGGATTATTGTATTTATTCCATTTGGGCTGACAAATAAAAATAATGTTTTTCTCTCTCTTTCCCTTTATCACAGAGACTGCGGCAAATCTACATGTGATTCTCAATGAAATAAAGCCCTGTGACACGAACGACTATTTTTCACAAGCGAAGCTTCTGAAAAATGACCAAGGTGATATGTCGGGTGAAATCCTATCCAAAAACTGCACACCGGCTGAACATCTGAGCGTGACCATGACCGGTAATCCAGAGAAACGCTTTTATTTTTAATTGTGGCAGGGAGGAAAAATATTCACGAATGACTTCCTAGTTTACAAGATCCATGCGTCAGCATGGCTGTTATCAGCATTCTCTTCAAGATCCTCACTCTTGCATTTAAATCCCTTCACTCCTTGGCAACCCATCCCCTACCTCTCTAATCTCCTCTCTCCCCACAGCAGTACGCGCTGCCCCTGCTCTATTGGGTCCAACCTCCTCCTTGTCCCCACCCCCGGAATCCTCTGCTCCAGCATTGGCGGCTGTGCTTTCAACTGCTACTATCCCAAAAAAATCGTACCAAATTGGTCGTTTCAATCCACAACTGTTTGTGGGGACGTAGCTGTGCTTAATTGGCTGCCGCGTTTTGCCCACAAAATATACAGTCAATTCACTTTACAGTATATCCTATGAAGCGCTTTGAAACACAGTCTAGAAGACATGTCAAATGCAAGGATTTATTATTATTAAACTTTGGAACATCCTCTCTTAAACCCTTCGCCTCCCCCCCACTCCTTTCCCATGTTCAGGTCGTGCCTGAAGACTTTTCTCTTTGACCGACCCACGCTTACTGTCCCCTTTCCCATTCCCCCTAGTTTGTGCTCCGCCATTGTGAAGTGCTCTGAAACACCGCCCTGGTGGAGGGAGGGCGCTATATAAATGCAAGTTATTGTTGTTGTTCTAGCCTCGTGTGTCACAAACTTACAGGTTCAAGCCTGGCGTTGAGAATTTCAACTGACAAAACTGACATAGTATAGTCTTAAGATGAAACTGCGAGGTAGTGCTGGCTGGCGGGAGAGGGTGGGGAGATGGGTGGGTAGTGTTGCATCAATGGAGGTGCTGTCCTTCACATTAGACATTAAACCAAGGTCCTGTCTTCCTGTTCAAGTGAAAAACATGATAACGATCCTGTTCGAAAAGAGAAGGGGATTTTAGGTTTAAGGCTGCCTCCTAGTGTTCATCAATATATATAGATAATAATAATAATCCTTGAATTTGATACTTCTAGACGTCTCAAAGCGCTTCACAGAATATTCTGTAAAGTGAATTGACTGTATCATGGGCGACATGCGACAGCCAATTACACACAGCAGTGTCCCCACAAACAGTCGTGGATTGAAATGAGAAATTTTTTTGAGGGATTATTATCAGGCGTGTGTGTGGAATAAAAAGGAATGTGCCCCAGATTTAGCCCTACCGTATAGATCATACCTTCTTAACGCACTGAACTCTGGTGGGGGGAAATTCCTTGATTAATTCTGTATATTCCTACTGACTTTCCCCCCACCCAATTTCCAATCCTTTCTCTTAAGGCAGTGGATTTGTTCTCTCTGGAATTACAATGCAACAACCCCACAAGATGTTTTATCTTCTGTGTTCGCGAAAAGTGCGAATTTAAGCGAAACGACGTAAAGCAAACCCATACGTTTGACGTCGATATATGCCTAAGCTACCCAAAGTAGTCAGTTTCCACCCGCGTGAACGACGTAATAGCGAATGTTGCAACGTTAATTGAATATAAGTTCCCCTATGTATCAGCAACGTAATAACGAAACAATGTTGACTGAAGCAATGTTGAGCGAGGTCTACCTGTACTGTGTACAAATGCTAGTTGTTACTTCAGGCACCTGGGATCTATTGGCAGATGAGCTCTCAGCCATTTTGCCCACTCTCTACGTAACAACTGAATTCGTTCTGCCTTACCCCCCAACTTACCCGACAAACCTGTCTCTATGCCTGCCCCTTGTGCTAGCTTTCCCTATACCTGACTGTCTCCTCTTGGATTCACCGCTCGCTCGTGTCTGTGCCGCCAGATAATTATTCTGGGAATTGATATACCTTTCCTTTGGATTCCTTTACGTCTCCGATGTCATCTCCCAAAATCTTACAGTGGCTTCTTTTGTCTTTCCCCCCACCCACACATGAACACTTTCACTTTCAAGGCCATTCACGGCTTTGCCCCCTCCTATCTCTCCCACCCCTATGAACCTGCCTGCCCACTCCGTTCAGTGGGCTCTGGTCTGCTCCATGTCCCCCGCACAACCCACCCTACCATCGGTGGATGGGCTTTCAGCCTCTCTGCCCCCAACACTCTGGAACCTCATCCCACAGACCTTTTGCCTCGCTTCCTCCCTTGCCTTCAAGGCCGGTCTCAAGACTCTCCTCTTCGATCGTGTCTTCTGCTGCCTTCCCAACTCTCTTCCTCCTAACTCTGTTCTGCCCCTCTCCTTTGCTTGGATCCTTATTTGACCGTTCAGTGCCTTGGGACGTCCTCCTGATTTGAAAGGAGTTCTATAAATGTAATTTTGTTGTTGTGTTGTTAGTTTTGTTATTGCTGCTCCAAGACCTGCTTTGAAAAGCACAAGGTAATAGCACAGAAGTGTTGGTGTAGTGGAATCCTTGTTCAGTTATGTTGTGCCATCTAGTTGCACACATTCGAACTACAGCTCTCCCAATTATCCGTACTGGCTTGAATGTCTTTAACATCCCAACATTTCACTCAATGACTAAAGGGTCTCAGTGCTGGCTTACTGCACTGGGAATGTTCTACTTCTTTTTTTAACCTAAGTAGCATCGGAGTCTTGTAGCTCAGTGGTTAGAGCACTCGCCTCACAAGCGAGAGGACCTGGGTTCGATTCCCGGCAGGTCAGACCAAAACCTCGGACAAATTTGCTTACTCCACATACACTCCTAATAATAATCCATCAAGAAAAGAAACAAATGAATTGGTTGCTTCAACCCATGACTGTTGTGGGGACATTGCTGTGCACAATTGGCTGCCGTGTTTTGCCCACAAAATACACAGTCAATTCACTTTACAGTATATTCTGTGAAGCACTTTGAGACGTCTAGAAGATGTGATAAAACGCTATATTAACTGCAAGGATTATTATATTATGATTATCTTGTTTCTTGACTAGATATTTGATGTTTGATCAGATCCACACATCATTTTATACAATAATAATAATAATCCTTGCATTTGATAGAGCGCTTTTCACATCTTATCAATGTCCCAAAGCGCTTTACAGAATATACTGTAAAGTGAATTGATTGTATATTTGTGGGCGAATCGCGGCAGCCAATTGTGCACAGCAGTGTCCCACAAACAGTGGATTGAAATGACCAATTTTATTATTGTGTTTTTTTCGGACGGATTATTATCAGCGCCTTGGGACGTCCTCCCGATATGAAAGGCGCTTTATAAGTTTAAGTTGTTGTTGTTGTAGGCGTGTGGAGTAAGGAAACTTGCCCAAGGTTTTGCCCTGACCTGCCTGGATTCGAACACAGGTCTCCCCAGCTTGATCTCCCCAGCTTGCAAGACAACTGTTCTAACCACTCAGCTACAGGAGCGCCACAAAAAAATCTTAAGATTTTTCTTGTAGTTTTTCCAAAAGCTTTGTTTTGATATTGAAATATATAACATAACTTGCATTTGAACTCTGCAGTGCGGATGGTAAACCAGTGAGTGATGCTGGAATAAGTTTTATTAAATTCTGAGCTACAGGTTTTCTCATTAAGAATCTTTGTGTGAACCATCTGTGAAATTCACTCGTTCAAGGAAACTGAAACAGCATCAGCCAGATTTAGTTGGTAGCACTCTCTCCTCTGAGTCAGAAAGTTACAAGTTCAAGCCCCAAGTTCGGACTTGGAATACTTCTTATAATAATAATAATCCTTCCATTTGATATAGCGTTTTTCACGTCTTCTAGACGTCTCAAAGTGCTTCACGGAGTATACTGAAAAGTGAATTGACTGTATATTTGTGGGCAAAACGCAGCAGCCAATTGCGCACAGCAGCATCCCCACAAACAGTTATAGATTGAAATGACCCCATTTTGAGGGATTATTATTAGGAATGTGGAGTAAGGATACTTGCCCAAGGTTTCGCCCTGAATTGACCTGCCTGGATTCGAATATAGGTCTCGCGCTTGTAAGGTGAGTCGTCTAACCACTGAGCTACAGGACAGACTACTAATTTATTATTTATTTCAAACTTTATTTATCGGAACGCAGATCAGACTGGCCAAGCTTTCCAGGTCACGGCCCAGATGGTCCTGGTGTGCTGCTGGAGGAGTATGAAAGAGATCTCTTTGCTTCTGGGTTTGTTGTGTCAGAACTTGCCGCTCCAGTCTTCGCCTGACTCACAGGATGGACTTCTGTCTGTTCCTCAGGTATTTTTCTTTTTTTCCATCATCATCATCATCCACTTTTTCGCAGTTCCTGTGTTGCAAACGTTCGGTACTTTTTGTTGTCGTCCTGTATATCCATTGCCAAACTGTCTCCTTTTGCTTCAATGGTCAAACTATTTTTGTTGATTTTCTTGGAGGCTGGAGGGGTTGCTGGTTGGAGGGTGCAAATGGGGAGGGGGGCTGGGTGGAGGGTGTGTGTGGGGAGGGGCTTGGTGGAGGGTGTGTGTGGGGAAGGGCTTGGCGGGGGGTGTGTGTGGGGAAGGGGATGGTTGGAGGCTGTGTGTGGCAAGGGACCTGGTTAGAGGCTGTGTGTGGGGCGGGGGCTGGGTGGAGGGCAGTGTGGGGCGGGGGCTGGGTGGAGGGTGTTTGTGGGGAGGGGGCTGAGTGGGGGGTGTGTGTGGAGGAGAATGGGGGAGATCCAACCAAGTGTGAGATCTGTGTTCGAATCCAGACAGGTCAGGGCGAAACCTTGAGCAAATTTCCTTGCTCCACACGCCTGATAATAATTCGTTCCTCAAACAAATTGGTAATTTCAACGTAGTTGGTAGCACTCTCTCCTCTGAGTCAAAAAGTTACAAGTTCAAGCCTTAACTTCAGACTTGGAATTCTTATAATAATAATCCTTGCATTTGATATAGCGTTTTTCACGTCTTCTAGACGTCTCAAAGCGCTTCACAGAATATATTATAAAGCGAATTGACTATATTTGTGGGCTAAATGAGGCAGCCAATTGCACACAGCAGCGTTCCCACAAACGTTCGTGGATTGATATGACCAATTCATTGTTGTTTTTGAGAGATTATTATTAGGCATGTGGAGTAAGGAAACTTGAAGGTTTGGTCCTGAACTGACCTGTCTGGATTCTAACAGAGGTCTCACGCTTGTAAGCGAGTGCTCTAATCACTGAGTTACAGGACTCCACTCCACAATGCATTGCCAATTTGCCCACAGCATTGACTCACAAACAGCCACAAAGTGAACTCGGGTTTTATTGGCCAGGACTCGAGGGGAATAACTCCCTTCTCTTTTCAAATTGAGCCAAGGGATATTTCCCGTCCATCCAGAAGAGGGCAGACAGGACTTTGGTTTAACGTCTAATCCGAAGGATAGCACTTAGGTTACAATGGTTCTTACTGGTCCACTCCAATACGCCTCTCTGTTTTCCATTTAATAATTCTTGCATTTGATATTTTGATCTAGGGCTTTATCACGTCTTCTAGTCGTCTCAAAGTGCTTCACAGAATATCCTAAAGTGACCCAGGTAACAAGCCCATATGGGCCCCATATGGGACAATTTGGGTTGATCCTTGCCCATATGGGCCCCACATTCGCTTGCTGCCTGGGGAATTGATTGTATATTTTGTGGGCAAAACGTGGCAGCCAATCACTGTATACTCTGGATTCTCCATCAGTGTTCCCACAGTCGTGGATTGAAATTACCGATTTATTATTATTTATTTTTTGAGGGATTATTATTATTATTGTGTGTGTGTATGTGTGTGGAGTAAGGAAACTGGCTCAAGGTTGCATTGACCTGACCTGCTGGGAATCAAAACTCAGGTTTCTCACTTGAGAGGCGAGCGCTCTAACTGCTGAGCTACAGGACTCTGAAGAGTCCATTTGATACTAAAATTGGGGATTAAACTGAATTTGGAGGACACTCATCTGGCTTAAGTTAGGCAGGGAGGGCTGCAGGCATCTGTTTGGCTCACTGGTGAGACTTAAAAGTGAGTGGATTGGTAGCTAGATTAGTGTCATTAAATACTCCAATGCAGTTGGTTAGAATAACCTGACAACCAGCAACTGATGGCCTAACAGCCAACAACTGTCTTCATCAGCTCTGATGAGCAATTTGAGTTGTAAATGTTGTAACCTCTTCTTAACTTGTGCTTGAGAAATCTAGGGCTACCATTTTTATGGATCTGTACTGCAACTAAGCAGTGAGTTGGGGTGGGGGAGAAATCCAATTCAAATATACACATAAGAGAGCGAAATAGAGAGGCATACATATACACACTCTCACACTCACACACAGCAGACAGACTGATTATCTGGATGTCTTTAATTTCTGTAAAGGGTCCTATCCCAATTATAATAATCCTTGCATTTGATATAGCGCTTTTCACGTCTTCTAGACGTCTCAAAGCGCTTCACAGAATATACTGTACAGTGAATTAACTGTATATTTTGTGGGCAAAACGCAGCAACCAATTGCGCACAGCAGTGTCCCACTAACAGTCATGGATTGAGATGATCAATTTAATGTTGTGTTTTTTAGGGATTATTATTAGGATTATGGAGTAAGGAAACTTGTCCAACAGTTCGCCCTGACCTGCCTGGATTCGAACACAGGTCTCAGGATTGTAAGGCGAGTGCTCTAACCACTGAGCTATAGGACTCCTTAGTGTATACACTGGATTCTAGCACAACTAATGTTAGATTCATGTTGGTTGACCTGATGTATTGCACACTGTTGGAATTAATCTTTGGGTGTTCAAGTCAGTAACTGGTACAGACAATTGAGCAAACTGAGTTTTAATAGACCATGATGAACGGCTTGCTCTTTCTGGAATATTGCCACCTTGCTTTCATGTGTGCTTTAGTGTTCCGCCCTGAAGCATTTTAATGTGGCAACTTCAATAGAGATCTGGGTTGAAAAGATGTTCCTTATTTCACGCTCTGGAATCCATAAAACGGGAAATTTGGATACTTGCCCCCTACCAAATGCTCTCGGCATTCCTCTCTGCTGGCAATCTGGATGGGATTTGTGTGTTTTTATCCAAAAAAAATCCTTCTCCCCCAAAAGAAGGGGAAATAATTTGGTCACTCAATCTATGGCTAATTTGTGGGACATTGCTGTGTGAGATTGGCTGCTAAGTTTCACCCACAAAGTATGCAGTCAATTCACTTTACTATATATTCTGTAAAGCTCTTTGAGAGGGTTGAAAACTGTGATTTGTTTCAATATATTATTATATATCTATATATAAAGGCTGCTAGTTCCTTGACATCAATGTCATCATTCAGATGAGATGTTAACTCTCTGCCTGATTTCTGCTGGATTGAAAGATCCCATGACATTATTTGTAAACTCCTTTCAGTGTTGCCACCACCAGAGAGATAGAGGAGAGAGAGAGAGAGCACTTAATCTCTCTGTATTAACCGGGTTCAAATGCAAGTCATGGAGCCCTTGGTTCCAAATTCCTGCCCTACCCCTCTCCACCTATGTTTTGCTTTCAATTTCAATCCCTGTGCATTTACGCACTTTTTGAGTTAATCAAGCTATTGGAACAGGGTACCTACTAACACTGATTTTTTACTGGTGGAATCATTAATAAAGTGAATTGGTTACCACCAACAATCTGTCAGGAACAAGGTTTGAAGTAGAAATTAATTGGAAGTAAAACAGCGGTTTTTACCACCCTCCTATCCCGCCTCCCTCCACTCCTCACCTCCCCCCACTGCCGCACTTTCACACAGAAGCAGAGAGACGGCTGGTGGGGTGGTGGGGAGAGAGACGGCGGAGGGTGGGGTGGGGGGAGAGACGGGGTGGATGTGATAATATACAGATAGATAGAGATAGGGGGGATGTGAGAGAGACACAGAGACACAAACAGAAAAACACATAGATGGAGAGAGTGAGAGACACAGAGAGAGAAAGATATTTACCACCTGAGGAGATAGGTCCCGAATGCGCGCGCACCCGGAATGCGCGCACACCCTGAACGCGCATGCACCTCGAACGCGAGCGCCGCGCGCGCATGCGCAGTATGAAAAACCCGAAAATATCGATATTTCGGTATATCTCGATATGAGCCCATCGATATATCTAAATCGGAAAATTTCCATATCGACGGACCCTACTCAGTCGGGCTCACTCTCAGAGGGAGCCATGTGCTTGACTACATAGACTAGCTGAAGGGAAACAAAATCCAGCCTGGTCAGGGAGGGAGTGAGTGAGGGAGGGAGGGAGTGAGGGAGCTGATATTTCAGATAACAAATGGCTATTTGCTCTATAAAGAAGAAGGAAGGGGCTGTTTAAACCCCAGTAAAACTTTGGCTCCATGCTCATGGTGAGAAACCCATTACGCAAAAGAACTACTGGCAGCAAATGATGCGTGTTCGATGCTGCATTGTAATTTATTCCCCGTTTTTTTCTCTCTGAAAGCAAATATTTGGAGCCCTGTAGCTCAGTTGTTACAGAACCCAGCTTACAAGCGAGGTTCAATTCCCGGCAGGTGAGGCCAGGGCCAAACCTTGGGCAAGTTTCCTTACACACGCCTGATAATAATCCCTCAAAAAAATAGCAATAACAAAATTGGTCATTTCAATCCACGACTGTCTGTGGGGCATTGCTGTGCGCAATTGGCTGCCTCATTTTGCACTCAAATATACAGCCAATTCACTTTACAGTAATTGAATTCCATGTTTGTTATGAAAGTATTAATTGGGAACTGTATGTGTGTGTTTTTCTGTCTCTTTAGATTGAAGACATCGGTGTGTACTTTAAACGACAACTTCTACAGTCAAGACACAGAGGTGCGTTTGAGCTGGCCTATGTTGGATTTGTGAAATTGACTGAAATGCTTACCAGGTAAATTATTCTAATGTTATTCCAGAAACTTGTCTTTCTCAGTTTAAGTTCATCCACAAATATACAGTCAATTCACTTGACAGTATATTCTGTGAAGCGCTTTGAGACGTCTAGAATACATGAAAAGTGCTATATCAAATGCAAGGATCATTATTATTACACTGAAATCACTACCTCACCCATATAACCTGCACTGTAATGAAAATGCACCTTGTACACAAATCAGTGACAGACAAGGTGATCCTCAACAACAAGAAAGCACCTTTCACATCAGGAGGATGTCCTGAGGTACTGGACAGTCATTGTTTCAGACTCGAGCAGGGGTCGGGGACTGGGAGGGTGAAAAAAGCGGGTGGTGAGAGCAGAGTCTACGGGGAGAATGGCAAACTAAGGGGACTAACGCTTGTTGTAGAGTAGGCTGATGCCCATTCTCTTTATATTTTCTCTCTCCATCCCCGCCCCATCCGTTTCTCCCCCCGTCCCCCCACCATCACCCTCCAGTTGCAGTAACAGGAATCTTCAGAAGTTACCTCAGGGCTGGTTAGAAGATGTTCTGCAGGAAATCAAATCCAGTGACCCGGACTCGAAGCTTTGTGCAACAAGGCGAAGCGCTGGGATTCCATTTTACATTCAGGTACAGTAAAAGCCCGTTTATCCATGACCCGATCAACGGGATTGCTTGACCCCCCATTCCAGCAATCGCAAATATGCTCACTTTGTGCATGCGCACTTATTAAATTTATGAACTTGGGGGGTTTTACCGATTGGTAAAAAATGTTGTTTTATTGATCATTTTACCGAATGTGCAGGAATCTTTATTGGTAAGTATCCATACAATATTCTGTTACTATTTAGTGTATTATTAATATGGTATGTTTTAAAATAAGTACATTTTTTGTGTTGGATTTTCGGCAACTTGCCGCCTGATTACCGGCACAATCAATTAGTTGACCCCCTGCAGGGTGCCAGATAAACAGACTTTTACTGTATTTGGTTTGGGGGGGCGGTGGGGAGGTGTGGGGGAGGGAAATATGCTATTGCTCACACCTTGTTAGCTGTCACCACCTCTGAAGGAATAGGATCAGAAGAAGGCCATTCAGCCTGTTAAGCTACCATTTTATTGAACCATAGTAGATCTTTCAAACCCCAATCCTTTTTACACACACCCCCACACACATGCATATCCCTCTTTTCCCATTGATTCCATAGTTGGTTGGGGAGGGAAGCGAAGTGGGTGGGAAAAAAGAGGAGGGGGTCAGCGCCCCAGGGAGAAGGGTTTTGGAGCTGAATTGACTCCAGGGCATGATCTGATTGGTGATAGAATGTCAGAATCAAATCAAGCCCTTGGCAATTCCGGCAATCTACAGGCCATCTCCATCTAATGACTGACCAGCCCGCGTCATGACTCACAGGGTAGGACTAGTCGCAAGAAGCAGGGAATTGGCTCATTTGGTTCCTGTTTCATCAAATATCAAATGACATCCCAAGCAAAGCTTTCCGGTGCTTTGGAACATCTTCCTGACGTAAAAAGGCGCTATTGCTATACAAAAAAAGGGGGTTGGTAGTTTGTTGTTGTTTACTTTGCAAGCCAAAATGCCAATGAGTAGGTTGGCTCTTGTTTGACAAGCCATGGGAAAGTTTGACAGACTGTTGCTCAGTGGTTAGAGCAACTCACCTTACAAACTGTGAGACATGTGTTCGAATCCAAGCCAGTCAGGGCGAAACCTTGGGCAAGTTTCCTTACTCCACACATCTGAGTGGCGGAGCAGGGAGGCAGGGAGAGAGAGAGAGGGTGGAGGGGAGGGGGGTAGAAAGAGAGAGTAGTGGGAGGGGGAGAGAGAGGTGGGGGAGAGTAGGGGAGAGAAAGAGAGGGGGGGTTGAGTTGATTAATTTAGATGGAAAATGAGAGGAGTGGAGGGGGTTGGGTTTGGATCCATTGAGATGCCAGACTGACTGTGTGTGTGAAAAAGAGAGAGAAAGAATTAAAGGAGAGTACCCCTTTGATTGTGTGCTGTGTTTATAGACTGTAATCAATATTTATTGCTTTATTGATAAGTATCATACAATATTCTGTTATTATTTAGTCTATTATTAATATGGTATGTTTAAAAAAAGTAAAGATTTTTTTTAAACCAAATAATTTTTTTGGTGTTGGGTTTTCAGCCGAATATCTGGCACGCGCTTTAACCGGCATTGGCCGGGTTCCGAGGATGCCAGATAAATGAGCTTTTACTGTTTTATTATACAGGTATTCCTCGCTTAATGTCGTTGTTTGGTTCCTGAAAAGTACGACTTTAAGCGAAGCGATGTTAAGTGAACACAGTTTTCCCCTAAGAATTAATGTTTAAACTGGAGTAAGGTTCTTTTGGACATGTTTCGTCAAAATTTTCTAAAAAAAAGATTATACTCACTCCCTGACTGGCTGCCCGGCTCACTCGCTCATTCCCCGACTGCTTGCCTGGCTCACTCACTCGGTCCCAGCCTGCCTGCCCGGCTCGCTCGCTCGCTGCCGGAGGCCTGGGTCTCACTCGCTCCCTGGCCCTAGCGCCGTTGTGCCTCCTTTCCACCTGCTGATGAATGACATAATAGTGAACGTCGCAATGTTAAATTAATATATATTCCCTGTTTAATATATATATTACAGCAATGTAATAACGAAAGAACGTTAACCGAGACAATGTTAAGCGGGGTTTACCTGTATGTAAATAGCAAAATGGTTTTAAACCATAAATGGTTTCAACTCCAACAGTAGCCCAATGAAACTCTGCTGCAACAACAACAATATTACATTTGTATAGCCGCTTTCACGTCAGGAGGACATCCCAAGGCTCTGCAGTTGAATAGCCTGATGTTCTCCAGAATTGGGATAGCAAGGGGAATCCCTCCAAGTAGAGAGTGCGGATTCTATGATAGAACACAGAAATTTCCATGTGTAGGTGACAGACCTGGAACTCTCAAGTCTGGTTTGAAAGTCTTAGGCACGGTGACTGCAATCATTTGATTAAATGGAGTTTGATTGATTTCACGGCTCCAAATGATATATTTTATTCAAAATGCGATCTAGTTAAATAAAATTTAATAATAATAATACTAATCCTATGATTAATCTATTGATTTAATTATTCATTCCTTCTCTCCCAGGCGTTAGTGTCTTCTGAACCAAAGGGCTCCAACTTGGGTCTTCTGAAAATGACAATGAAGGAGTTGATGCCTTTGGCCTTGCCATCAGAAATGTGCCCAGGTGACTCCAGCAACATCCCACAGGTAATAGAGAAGCAGGGACAGAGAGACTGTCTTTCCCATTGCATTCTTTCCAAGTAGTTGTTCAGCTGACGTTATGCTGTAATTCAAAGGGTGTGCATATATAATAATAATAAACCTTGCACTTGATATAGTGCTTTTCACATCTTCTAGACATCTCAAAGAGCTTCACAGAATGTACTGTAAAGTATTTTGACTATCTGTTTGTAGGTGAAACGCGACAACCATTTTGCGCACAGCAGCGTCCCCACAAACAGTCGTGAATTTAAATTACTTTTTTTGGAGGGAATATTATCAGGCATGTGTGTGGAGTAAGGAAACTTGCCCAAGGTTTAGCCCTGACCCACCTGGAATTCAACCTAGAATATACTGTAAAGTGAGTTGACTATATATATTTGTGGGCAAAATGTGGCAGCCAATTGCACACAGCACAAACAGTGGTGGATTGAAGATACCAATTTAATATTATTATTATTATTATTATGGAAGGATGAGATCAAATGGCTCTTCTTCATCCATTTTGTGAAGGCAAATGTACGTTTTTTTTTTGTTTCTGTGGTTGACTGCTCCATATCAGGGGATGACCCTGCTGTAAGGTGGGGGTGGGCAGGTTGGTAAGGAGATAGGACGTGACGGGTGTAGAGTGGGGCGAGGCCGTGGAGGGCTTTAAAAGTGAAGTCCAGGATCTTGAATTGGATTCTCTAGATGATGGGGAGCCAATGAAATCGGGAGAGGATGGGGGAGAAGGGGTCACGGAGTTTGGAACGGGCCACGGGATCATCTGCAACCTGTGAATGGAGAAAGTGAAGTGGGAAAGCCGACAAGCAAGGTATTTGCATAGTCGAGCCAGGATGTAATGAAGGCGGGGACGGATCAGTGGCTTTGGGATGAGGTAGTGGCGGAGTTGGACAATATTACGGAGATGAGGAAAGGCAGAGTGAATCATTGCTTGGATGTAGGGGAGGAAAGACAGTTGAGGGTCGAACAAGACACCTATACTCTTTCGTTCACTTCAATGAGTAACCATTTTATTTTTTTCATTAAATGGTCGTGCTCGCTTGGTACGCGCAAAAAAAACACTCTGCTGTTAAATATTAACCAACCTTTACACAGTAATGTGTAAGTGGTAAGGGTTTGCAGCTTATAATTCAACAGTGAAGCTCATTTAGCAGTGAATTCAGGGCTCCCCTTTTAGTGTCGAAAATGGATTATAGTATTTCAAGTCATTCTGTGATGTGCTTTTTAACACTGAATTAATTTTAATATTTAAAACTGTCAAAACTGTGACTGATGGTTAACTTTGATGTTGGTGGTGGTTGGGGAGTGTTGCTCTCTCTCAGCACAGGTAACCTGAATGTGACACATTCGCTTTGTGTTTGTTCTGTGGACTTGCATTCTACGTTAGATATTTCACCTCCAGTGTTTGCTAACATGTTAAATATTGTTTCTGTTTCAGCAGGCTACAGATTGTTGCACTATTACCACAAGCACAGCAATTAGCTTTTTTTTTCCGGCCCTACAAAACATAATGTTAATTAACTACATTGTTAATTGATTACAAAGCGTACATTGTGAAGCTCTTTGAGATGTCTCGAAGATGTGATAAGGAGCTATATCAAATGCAAGGTTTATTATTACCCAAACTTTCCTTTATTAGTTTTATCCTATGTCATTATTTTCGTCTATTTAAACAAAAGCCTCAACCACAAATCTTAGTTCAGTTGAGAACTACAAAAATCCCAGAGACTAAAGGAAAGCTTTGTTAGAAACATTGAAAAAAAAGATTTACCTGTGCCTGTTTGACTGGTTCCCAACACGTTTTCTTGGCTTGGAAGAACCTGAAATTGGATAGCGTCGTAATTGACAAGCGGATATTCACAAAACATTTCTAGCATCTGGCAGAAGCCAGAAAACCGCTGAAGATTTTCAAAAGAAAACTCGGAGTGGCTGGCTGGCTGGCTTCAAGGACTTGATTTAATGAACCTTTGGGAAAATCTGTATAGTATTTATAACAGGGCTGTGTCACTTTAACCTTTTAATGGCTCGCATGAGAAAATTGGCAGCCTAAAAATGTAGTCACTAAACTTGGTACAAGTTAACTGCGGAACTCTTTTGAGATGATTCAATGTTATGGATCCTGTTTCACCTGAAAGGATTACTATCAGATTTTGCAAGGTTTCAAAGCTTGCTGGAACTCTTGCCTCTGGGTCAGAAGATTGTTGGTTCTAGCTGCACATTAAGACTTTGAGCTGATGAGCTAGTGGAGGAGCTACATGGCTGGAGGTGCTGCATTTCAACAGCGAATTAATAATAATAATCCTTGCATTTGAAATAGCGCTTTTCACATCTTATCGACGTCTCAAAGCTCTTCACAGAATATACTGTAAAGTGAATTGACTGCATATTTGTGGGTGAAATGTGGCAGCTAATTGCGCACAGCAGTGTCCCACAAACAGTCATGGATTGAAAATGACGATAATAACAACAAAAATAACAACAACAACAAAATTACACTTAGAGCACCTTTCACGTCGGGAGTACTCGCCTTACAAGTGGGAGACATGGGTTCATTTCCAGGCAGGGCAAAACCTTGGGCAAGTTTCCTTCCTCCACATGCCTGGTAATAATCCATAAAAAAAGCTATAATTAATTGGTCAAATCAATCCACGACTGTTTGTAGGGACACTGCTGTGCACAATTGGCTGCCGCATTTCGTCCACAAATACACAGTCAATTTACTTTACAGCATATTCTGTGAAACGCTTTGAGACATCTAGAAGACTTGAAAAACGCTATATCAAATGCAAGGATTATTATTATTATTATCCATCACTTTCTGGGATTGGGAAATAAAAGTGGAGAGTCTCTCTTCATGTGGTGGTACCTCTACTCAAAAATTCCTGGCGGCAGTTCAGGGTCGTAAAATTAAATGAATCATTGCTTGGAAGCACTGCTGTGTTGCCTTGGGCTAAGTCCCATTGGTGTGACTGAATCCGTCAACCAACACCTAGAACACGAGCTGTAGATTCAATTAGACCCTGCCAACATAGCGAGCGTCTCTGAATGCAGTCATAAACTTCCAAAGGAATTGAAGAGCTGCATTTGGAAATATTTTGGATGCAAAAACCCCCCGCTATATTCCTCAGAATTTCATATGTTGTATGTCTTTCACAAGTAGTTGCTGACGCACAATCTTTATATTTTTTGGCAGGTTCACGCTCTGAATGTCTTGCGAGCCTTGTTCAGAGACACCAGATTAGGTGAAAGCGTTATTCCATATGTGGCAGATGGAACACAAGCCGCCATCCTTGGCTTTACATCTCCTGTGTGGGCAGTAAGTCATAATCCTTCTCCTTTTATTTTGGAAAACCTAGTACAACCATTGGTTCTCTTTCAAAAACCAATGGTGTCTGCTGATTTTTAGTCTAGCATTGAACAAACATTCGAGGAAATAGGTGTCAGTGCTCCTAGATACTACTCTTGTTGCCTTATTTGATTGTTGAATATGCAAAATGGACCATCACTGCAGCTTATCTAAACAACAACAATTACATTTCTACAGTGGCTTTTCTGTCGGGAGGAAGTCATAAACAACAACAACAGAATTACATTTATAGAGCACCTTTCACATCGGGAGGACGTCCAAAGCTTTTACACACAAAATAAACTTTACACACAGCAGACTGGTAGCCTTATTGTGGGTTGTGGTTAGGGGGAAGAGGGGAAGGAGGTAACCAACCTGCCCACCCACTCCGCTCAGCAGGCTCTGGCTTGATCCATTTCCCCCGACCCACCTGCCCCACCATTGGCGGGAGAGCCTTTAGCCACTCTGCCCCCAACCCCTGGAACTCCATCCCACAGTCCATCCACCTCGCCCCGTCCATGGCCTCCTTCAACCCCAGTCTCAAGGCCCTCTTTGACGGTCTCCTCGGTCACTCCAGATCCCTCCCTTTCCCTCCACCATCCCTGTCCCCAGCTCGGGTCTGAAACAATGACTGTCTGAAACAATGACAGTGCCTTGAGATGTCCTCCTGACGTGAAAGGCGCTATACAAGTGTAATTTTATTAATTTTGGTGATGTTGACCAAAAGTGTAGTGAAATAGATGTGCCTGAAGGCAGCTTTTGAAGACACAGAAGGAGAGACGAAGTCAGAATGACTCTGGAATGGGATTCCAGAGAGTGGGAGCTGAATGGCTAGACATCCACTGTGGTCTATATACACACACACACACACACACACACACCCACACACACACATACGTGGGATCTCTCGCATGATCTCATCACACTGCAGAACTCAAGAGGTATTGTTAGCTCCCCCTTACCTCTCTGACCTCCTCTTTTCACAACAGTACCCTTTGCCTTCACTCTACTGGGTCTGGCCTCCTCCTTGTCCCCCCGAATCCTCAGTTCCACCGTCGGCGGCCGTGCCTTCAGCCACTACTACCCGAGGCTCTGGAACTCCCTTTGCTTTGCCCCTCCTTTCCTAATTTCAGGTTAAACTTTTCTGTTCAACCGTTCTTTTGGTCACCTTTTTCCCCCTCCCCCTGACTTGGCTCCGGGCTCCGTTGTTGTGAAGCACTCTGAGATGCTGCCTGGCGTGGAGTGGAAGGCACTATATAAATCCAAGTTATTGTTGTTCCCGGAGACTGGAAAGTATCTATCACACTTCAGGGATGACTGGGTTTCTATCGCTAGAAATCGTACATGAGATTGGTATCTGAGCGGAGCTTCCTTCAGGTCAGAAGCTTGATGAGTCCTGTAGCTCAGTGGTTAGAGCACTCGTCTTACAAACGTGAGACCTGTATTAGAATCCAGGCAGGTCAGGGCGAAACCTTGGGCAAGTTTCCTTACTCCACACGGCTAATAATAATGCCTAAATTTTTTTCTTAAAAAATTGGTCATTTCAATCCACGGCTGTTTGTAGGGACGCTGCTGTGCGTAATTGGCTGCCACGTTTTGCCCACAAATATACCGTCAATTCACTTTACACTATATAGTATCCAGTATATATACATAGTAGATAGCGGGAGACTGTTTCCCCTGGTTGGATAAACTATAACCAGGGGTCATGGTCTTAAAATTAGCACAAAAGGTTGAACTCAACTGTGACGCACAGGTCTGCTGTTTGGCTGGACCCACATGAGCAATGGTTAGGTCCGCAGTGCAACTTCCTTGATAAGCCAATTTGCAGTATATCGACAGAAGTCACTGGGAACACTCAGCAGGTCAGGCAGCATCTATGGAGAGAGGAAACATGAGTCAATGTTTCGGGTCCACGACCCTTTGTCAAAACCAGGGCAGGTTGTAGGGGAAGAGGCTTTTAAGGACTAATAGAGGGGACAGGCGGGAGGCAGGCCAAGGAAGACAAAGGAGCGAATGGGGTAGAGGGCAGGAGATGATGGGTCAAAGAGGTGTTAATATTGCGAAACAAAAGGAATTGCAACAAAACTGGAGAGAAGAGGTGTTAATAACCTTAAAACTAAGCGGGGAAAATTGGCAAAAAACAGGCAGATCAGATGGTTGCAGAAGAGGAAGGGGGATGGACCCGAAACGTGGACTCAATTTTCCTCTCTCCGTAGATGCTGCCTGATCTGCTGAGTGTTCCCAGTATATTTCCCAGTCATTTCTGTTTTTGTTTCAGATATTCAGCCTCTGCAGTATTTTGCGAGTGTATTTTTTTGGCATGATATAGAAACAGGTTAACACATGGCTGAATTGCCTTTGGCTGGTGAACCCTTTTTTTTCATATTGTTTCTGTTTTTAAAAATATATATATAAGATGTTAAAACATTGCGTTCTGGTGAACGGGGAAATAAACCAGAAGGTAATGGGAGTTAATGGGAGCGTGCCATTAATGGTCCGGCAGTACAGCCAAAAGTGTATTTTATTAAATGAATCTCTGTGGTGTTGCATTTTGAATTCTCTGCTGGTATTCCATTCCTGGGATGAAATTCGCTGAGTGCCACAGCCTCCACTTCCTATCCCAAGCACATTCATCAGCTGTGCTTTGAGTGGGGGTAGCGTGGGAGAAACATTGGCTGAGTGTCTTTCATAGCAATGCGTCTGCTTCTTGTTATTAGTGTATCTGTGGGGTTGGACTACTTTTTCCAGACTAATTGCAGGCAGTTTGGGTTTTTTTATTCCCCGAACAGTCTTTGAATAAGTTTAGCAAATAGTTGGCAAACCAAATAGAAGTCAAATGATTGCCTGCCATCAGACTTTCAGCAGTGTTTCTCTTTGAGTAAACAAATTGCTTCAGTTTTCTCCCTACCTTATTACAGTAAAAGCCCGTTTATCCAGCACCTTCGGGATCGGGTCACAGATAAACGGGCTTTTACTGTACCAATAATAAAAGTGGTCATTTCAATCCATGACTGTTTGTGGGGATGCTGCTATGTGCAATTGGCGTTTCTCCAAACAAAATATGCGGTTAATTCACTTTACAGTAAATGTTATGAAGCGCTTTGAGATGTTTAGAAGATGTGAAAAGCGCTGTATCGAATGCAAGGATTATTATTATTAGTGTTTCTACCCACCCCAAAGACTTACAGGTTCCTAGCCACTCTCCCTTCTGGTCTCTTGTGAAACTCTAAAGCTGAGCATCGGCAGGCTGTGTGGCCATCAAGCTGAGATTGTTCTTGCCCAAAAGTCGGACTTCCAGGATAAAGTTGCTGGATAGCGGGCAGAGCATGGTAACTCTGCCTGTCTAATCCAGGATTTCTGAGACCAGTTGTGTTGAATGTCTGCTCCCTCACTTGATGGTACTCTCTCACCTCTGGTTCCTAAGGTTGTGCACATATTGAGCTGATAGTCTAGGCTAGGATTGGTGCAACCTTTTTGGCTGCTGAGATACCGGATGCCCTATTTGAGAAACGTTGGCAGGCTGCAAAAGCAATTTTTTGGGGGTGGTGTTTCACTTCCAGAAACATCACATTTACAGATTACGGAGGGAGCAGGGAGCCAGATGAAATGGGTGTAAGATGGATAATAATAATGATAATAATAATAATACTTGCATTTGATATAGCACTTTTCAAGTCTTCTAGACATCTCAAAGCGCTTCACAGAATATACTGTAAAGTGAAGTGACTGTAAACTTGTGGGCAAATCGCAGCAGCCAATTGTGCACAGCAGTGTCCTCACAAACAGCCGTGGATTGAAATGACCAATTTATTGTAGTTTTTTTGGGGGACGGATTATTATTAGGTTTGAATAGTCTTAAATGAGAAATTCAAGCCTCAGGTGTGGAGGGATCGGGCTAGGCTGCCATGTGCCCGCCAGCTGTCACTCGACAGGGTTAAGCCTTGTATGTGATTAATAGCTGTCCGAGCAAGGCAACAACAAATTACGTTTTGTAGCGTAAGGATAACATCCTTTCACAAGGCGCGATGTCCCAAATGATCTGCACCTGAGCTAGTGGTTGGGTTCAGGAACGGTGGAGGCCAGGGAGCCTAGAAGTAGGAGGGTGACCGAAGGCACAGTCAAAGAGGACATGGGTCTTGAATGAGGCGAGGGGAGTGGGGAGATGAGTGGAGCAATGCTTTTACAATATATACATATTTTTTAAAAGGAGCCTTTTTTGCAGAAAGTTGGAAGAGAAACAACACTCTTGCACACAACGGCAGTTTCCTCATTAATTAAAAAAAATTCCCCTCCCATAAAAGTAATAGGTAAATTTTAAAAAAATGCGGTTTGTATCTGTTATGTTTCTAAACATCTTTGTTGCATCAGCAAGTGCTGATATAACATCATTGTGGGAACCGACTCAGAAGGGCTACTGAACTCAACAGTTCAAGACATCTGCATTAATTTTAACTGCTGTTACTCAAGACTGCTTCAACGAACTTGCCATTTCAACGTTTCAGGGGTTTTGTGCTCAGCACTTCCTAAAACTTCCAACGTGCAAGCAAATGCACAATTCACAATTTGTTCTTGGCAAATATAAAAGCGCTTTGCCTGCTGGGTGAAACCTTGTGCAGGATTTCTTAACTCCCCACAGAGTGGATGAATACACACTAATACGCGGATGAATGCGGTCCCTTATTTGGAAGCGTGAAACTTGAAAATTTAAACCCGCAGATTGCTAGCGTTGTCGCATTTAGCAAACCGTGGAGGCATGAATTCCGTGGTTGACGAGGCTGCGGTTGGGGCGGGATACCTGTATTTAACAAAGGGGCCACAAATTCAAGATCAGAGCAGAGAATGTGAACCGGACAATGACTTGACACTGACAGTAGCGAACAGATAGGCTGGACCAGCCAGGGAGGGCGGTAGAGGCAAGAGCAACAACCAACAATTTACCATTTGTATAATTGAATTACTTTCATGCAGGGAGAATGAGTCACTGCAATTGAATGGGAGACTGAGTTGGGATTGAGTAGCATGAGGGTGCAGATGATGGAGTGCAGAGAATGTGAGTGCAGATTCCTGGATGAGCTGGACCTTGGTTGTATCATGAGCAGTCTAGTGACTATGTTTAGATACGACCGCAACAGTTAATTTACTCACAGCAAAGATCCCACAAAGTGATCCGACAAATCTATTTGGTGGATTGTTAGCCAGCACACCGGGCGAAACTCAATTCTTTTTTGAGCAGTGCATTTGAGATCTTTAAAGTCCATGTGAACAGGCAGATCTTAGTTTAACATATCATCTGATAGACAACAGATAGACAAGCTTGCTTCGTCCTCCACGTGTACATTGGCCTGGACTGTAAGCCCAAGTTGTGTCATGGGGTTTGACTTGGGTGCAAGATAACTGACCCAAGAAATCCCTAAGCTGTTGAATGTGCAACTTGAAATACCTTCAGTGTATTTATTATTGCAGTAATTCTGCCAAACTGGAATGATAGTTTCACTCTTTTTCCAGCCTTGAAATATGATCAAACTTGAAAAACAGTAGTAATAATAATGAATAATAATAATAACAATCCTTGCATTTGATATTGCGCTTTTCGCGTCTTCTAGATGTCTCATAAATGTTTCACAGAATATACTGTAAATTGAATTGGCTGTGGCAGCCCATTGCGCATAAACAGTCGTGGATTGAAATGACCAATTTGTTTTATTGAGGAATTATCATCAGGCGTGTGTGTAGAGTAAGGAAGCTTTCCCAAAGTTTCGTCCTGACCTGCCTGGAATCGAACCCAGGTCTCTCGCTTGTAAAGGCGAGTGCTGTAACCCTGAGCTGTAGGACTCCACGTAATAACAATTCTTGCGTTCGATGTGGTGCCATGTCAAATCACGTCGTTGAAATGTCTCAAAAGTGGAGAGAAACTACAGATAAAAATACGTTCAAAATCCAATATCGTCCTGTAAAATAACTGTCCGTGCTTTTGGCCTCGCCAGGTGCGGAATTCTTCCACGCTGCTGTTTAGCACATTGATCACCAGGATATTTGGAGTCAAGAAGGGAAAGGATGAGCACTCCAAGAAAAACAGGTGACTTGTTCAATTCCTATTCATCTGACGTAATTCTATTGATTCTATTGGGTAGAGAGAGAGAGAGCCGGGGAGTGGGATTGACTTTGAACAGCTCTTTTCAAAGAGCCGGCACAGACTCGATGGGCCGAATAGTTTCCTTTCGTCCTGAAAAACTATGATTCTATGATAACAGGAAAGTAAATCACCTGCATTGTCGAATCAATGAACTTCCAAGGGAGATGGAATGTAATACAATGGCACAGACACATGCACCATGTTTTTTTTAATATTTATGGCTGCTCTTTCTCGCTATTTTGCACTGTGCAGAATGTCGGTCTGCTTCAACTGAAAAGAATCATAACTTTTATTTTGCTGCCTTTTGGCCCCCTTACATCTTTATCGTGTCACGTGTCGAAGCCTCCGTATCCAAGCCTTTCTCCTCTCCATCCCTCTTGGTTCCTCCCCCGCTCTTCCCCCCCCCCCCACCATGTACATACGCACAATCAGGTACTGAATGAACTTGGTTTGACTTGCGGTTTGTTTCGACAGCCCTCTTAATGCAATAGACAAACTTTAATCTTGACCATGCAGTGTGAATCAACGAACCGTATTGAGCATAGACAGTATTAGTGAGACATGGTGCAATAATTGAATGCCTAAGATCCTCGAAACATCCAAATGTTACGCCGCCTATGGGGGTTCTCAGTCTTTGGAGGAAGAGAACTGAAACATCAAGCCGGTAAACTTCAACACTGTTCATTAAAAATGTCAAGATGGTGCCCTGTTATAGATAAGAGCTTGCTGTCGGTGAGTGAGACGAGCAGGCTTTCTGCTGACAGATCGTAAACCAGTTAGTAATGTGAGCGGTTTGCAATATGATGTGAACTGCTCGGATGGATTTCTGCTGTCATTTACTGACAGCCATTGGTCATCCATTCTGGCAGAAAATAATTGACAGTCATGACTTGTGAAAAAAAAATAACCTTACTGTCTTTTCAGACAGTGAAAGACTGTTTAATGCAACTTTAGATGCAAGTGTGTATTCACACCACTAGATGGTTCCATAAGTACAGTTTTGTGAAGTTGGCAGGAGTCGGAAAGTAATAATAATAATCCTTGCATTTGATATAGCGCTTTTGACATCCTAGCTGTCTCAAAGCTCTTCACAGAATATACTGTAAGTGAATTGACTGTGTACTTGTGGGCGAAACGCAGCAGCCAATTTGTGCACAGCAGTGTCCCCTCAAACAATTATTGTTGTTTTTTTAGGGATTATTATTAGGCATCTGGATTAAGGAAACTTGCCCAAGGTTTTCCCCTGACTGGATTCGAATACAGGTCATTAAATTGTATGTGAGGCATATCATACAAAATTATTAAACGAGAAAGTAGTAATGGGGCACCTTTCCTTTTTGGCTTGTGCCTTGTGACCTGTTAATTGGAAGTAAAGCCCCAGTGTTAATGTTTGGGTGCGCATGTTTGCCAAAGCGGCAGATTGCAAAAGGCAATTTTACCAATAGTCATGAATGGGCAAAGCAACTTGACTCATGGGATCGACTTCAACAACTTTGGAACAGGATCCCATAAACAATGAGGAATTTTGTGCCTCCCGTTTCTCCTGACAGATCATAAGCTAGGAGGGTGTAAGTGAACAGGTTGGATACCATTAAACCCCAGTTCTTCTTAGCGATTGTATTTGCATTTTTATCCCTTGGAAACGATTACGCACTTGTATTTGTATTTCTGCATTTCTAGGGGGAACAAAAATGTCTTAGTAATAAGGGTGAAACCTTAGCAAGTTTCCTTACTCCACACTCCTAATAATAATCCCTCAAAAAAATAATAAATTGGTCATTTCAATCCACGACTGTTTGTGGGGACACTGCTATATGCAATTCGCTGCCGCGTTTCAACCACAAATATACAGTCAATTCACTTTACAGTATATTCCGTGAAGCGCTTTGAGACGTCTAGAAGACGTCAAAAGCACTATATCAAATGCAAGGATTATGATTATTATTAAGGCGGTTCTCAGACCTACAACAACTGGGTTTTGCTTCTGTCTGAGAATAATAATAATAAACCTTTCGCAGCATCTAATTGGAGTCATGGACACTTCAGAGTGGGATAGAGTTACTATAATTCTCACCAGGTGCTTCCATGGTCAACATGGATCAGGAACAGCCAGGCAGTCACGTACTCTCACTGAGTGGCCGTTATAGTCAGGGCTACGATACTATATTAATAACAATAATAAAAATATTCTGCTGTGTCATCTGTGATACCCTCAACCTATCAAATCCAGGCCAATAGTAAATAGTAAACGGCAAATGTTTCAGAAGACATCTCAACTTGGCGCTTGTTTGGGGTTTAAAGTCAATGCAACACGTATCCTAATGTGCAGCGTTTTTAACTGCGTTTTAAACAAAGTAAAACAATGCCGTTTCTTCAAACAGGTGGCAAACAGTAGAGTGTTGTTTACTCTTTTGCTTGCCTCTCTTACCTAGGTTCAGTTTCCATGACCATGGCTGTTGTTGTTGAATGGGTGTATATAGTATATATATATATATATATATATACACAGGTAAGCCCCCCGAACGCGCGCGCGCATGCGCACTACGAAAAACCCGAAAATATCGATATTTCGGTATTTCTCGATATGAGCCCATCGATATATCTAAATCGGAAAATTTCCATATCGACGGACCCTACTGTACAGTTACCCCAAGAACCCCTTCTTGCCTATGTGTGTTTTGTCTGTTATTTTGTGTGTTATTTAGTGGGTTTAAAGTCCGAAAATTGTGTGAAAATAATTCATCTTGGGTTATCTAATGGGACTGCATGGGAAACCGCATTTTGATTTAGGACATTTCGATCTGAGTACTGTTATTCAGGAACGCAACCCTGTCCTAAATCAAGGTTTACCTATATATATTTATATATGTCACTGGCCTTCTTTCTCCTTGAAAAGACAACAATCCGGCAAGCAGACGTTGATATAGGTCTATTCACAAGAGATTGATTATCAACTCTTGTCAGTATCCCAGCCAGCTTGTCTGCAGCTGATGTGCGATAATGGCTATCCAGTTGGCTTATCGATCGAATTATCCATGGCTTCTCGTATCGAAACGAATAAAATACCACATGCAATAGATAACATTTTCAAGTCTAGGGTGATTCACCTTCTGTTGATTTTATTTTGTACGTTAAATATTTGGTGGGAGTATTGCGCAGTTATCCTTGTCTGTGAATTTACAGACTTTGGAATTTGGTCCTTCACTCCATGTGTATATAAGTAGATTCGATAAGTGGTAGCACTGAGGAACAATAAGGTTGGGAAGTGTTGGAATGAGGTTACAGCATGCAGTATCTGGGGGCTGGGGGGATCACAGATCTGTCTTTCCGTCCCACAGAATAATAATAATAATAATCCTTGCATTTGGTATAGCGCTTTTCACATCTTATCGACATATCAAAGCGCTTCACAGAATATACTGTAAAGTGAATTGACTGTATATTTGTGAGTAAAACGTGGTAGCCAATTGCGCACAGCAGTGTCCCACAAACAGTCGTGGATTAAAATGACCAATTTTATTATTGCGGGTTTTTTGGATGGATGAGCAAGAAAGTGAAGGGCAAAACCAGCAATATCTGAAGTCACTCTTTCTAAGCTCCTTTGTTATCTGACTTCTTGTCATCTCGTGCGTTGGAAACATGAAGAGACCCAGATTCACCAGCCCAAGATCACACGAGAGATCGGGGGTGGGGGGGGGGTGAAGAAAGAACTTGAGCTCATTAGATCTTGTCCTTGCAGAACACCCATTTTACTGCCTTCCCACTAGAGCATCAGGCTCCTTCTTAAATTGGTCTTGGTGTCTTGGCCTCAATCTCCGTTCCTGTTAACCTGTTCTCGGAGTGGCTATGTGTTGAATGGACCAAAAGGCCTTCTTCTGCCCTGTAATCCTGTAACCCTGTAATCCCTCATCTCACCTCACCTCCCTCCACAGGCTGCAGATCATTCAGAACTCTGTGGCTCATGTACTCTACCGCTCCAAGCTCCGTGACCCCATCTCCCCCATCCTCGCCCGACTCCATTGGCTCCCCATCACCCAGAGGATCCGATTCAAGATCCTGGTCCTCACATTCAAAGCCCTCCATGGCCTTGCATCCCACAGTCCCCTCCACCTCGCTCCTTCCCTGGCCTCCTTCAACTCCTGACTCAACACCCTCCTCCTCGATGGCCCCATCGGTCGCCCCAAATCCCCTCCTTTTCCTCCAACCTCTCCAATTCAAGTTCCAGAGGTTAGGGGCAGAGTGGCTGAAGGCTTGTCCTCCGATGGTGGCGTGGGTGGGTCGGGGGACATGGAGCAGACCAGAGCCTGTTGAGGTGGCGGGCAGATTGGTAAGGGGTTAGGAGGCCACGGATGTAGGGTGGGGCGAGCCCATGGAGGGCTTTGAATGTGAGGACCAGGATCTTGAATTGCATCTCTGTTGTCGGACGGGGAAGACACAGAGAAATACCTGCCCTATATTTATTGGGTGAATAGGTTAGGGCAAACAAAGCTTGTGTTTGTGCTTCCCTTCTACTGAATGTAGCTGGTGGGCCAGTGTCATGGGATGTGACCTCTCGTCCAGGCATAATGTGTTCTGGACATTATTCTGGATTTATTGAAGCGCTCTGAGAAGCTGCCCGGCATGGAGGGCGCTATATCAATGCAAGTTGGTGTTGCTGTATCGCCCCCAATGTTAGTCTTTCAGATCTCTGACGGAAAGAGTTTGGAATCCGATTTACTTTCATTCCCGAGTACATCGGATGATTTTGGAAGGAAGTTGGTGAAAATGAGAGCTTGTTCTTCACAATATTTTGAAATAAACAAAGTTCTAGTTACTCTTCGTGCCTACCCTTCAATATTACTGAATTATCGGCTCAGATAACAATGTGCAGTTATATATCGAGCCAAGGAACACAGGCCATGTGCTTGCTATTCACTATCCCAGAAAGCCATGATAGACAACTTTTAATGTGGGGGGGGGGGGGGGAGAAGAAAAAAATAGCTCTTCCTCTCTTGCTCTTTGTGAGAATTCGCAAACTACGCAACAAATCAAATGCATGGTAAGTCTGAGAATTCATGGTTTTTATATAAAACAAATTCAGTTGGTTTTGTTTTTGATGACTGGCCCAGTGTTTCCTTTTTCTGGGCTGCAGATCCATAGCTGCAAATTGCCTATGGTTAGTATTTCACATCACAATAAACTTCTTGAAGACTTTTTACAAAACAGAATCACTTTCACATTGAAAGCAAAGGTAATTGTGCAGCAGAACAGAGTGACTAATACCTTATTGTGCAATCCTTTTCAACTTGGTGGTAAATTTAGAATACACGAGGAATTCAATCAATCAATCAATCAATCCTTACATTTATATAGCGCCTTTCAAGTCGAGAGGACGTCCCAAGGCGCTGTACAGTTAGGTAGGGACAAGAGCAGTGGGGGTGTGGGGTTCGGGGCAAGATGAAGAAGAGTAGGAAAATTCACTGTAGATTTGTGGGCGAAACGCGGCACCCAAATTGCGCACAGCGGTGTCCCACAAACAGTCATGGAAGTGGGATTAAGGGAAAAGGGGGGGAAAGATGGCAAGGGGTTGGGTTGGGGTAGGGGGGAGGAGAGCAGGAAAGCCGACTGTATATTTGTGGGCGAAACGCGGCAGGCAAATTGCACACAGCAGTCCCACAAACAGTCGCGGAAATGAAGCCTGGGGAGAAAGGAGGAAAAAGAGGGCAAGGTGGGGGAGAGGGAGGGAAAGGTGGGCTGGGGGTAAGGTCAGGGAGAAAGTGGGGTAAGAGGGAAGAGGGAGGGAAAAAGAAGAGGGTGGGGGAAGGCCAGAACCAACAAACTGAATTCGGGCTGCTGAAGGGACCTCAGTTGTTGGTTGGAACCTGACAAGTCAACCACTTGCCCTCAGGTTCCTAAACATTTCAACCAAAGGGTGGGTGTTTTGAATTTGTTCCTGTGGTTCTGGTGCACTCTTACGCAGTATTCTTCACAACATCAGAATGAATCTGTGCCACGCCATTGACAGCGTGTGTTCCCACAACACATAGATGAGCCATGTTGATTCTCATAAACAGGTAGAACCATTCCACGTTTTTTTGGAAAAGCAAAGCTAAGGGGAAGCTGTGTTAACAGTCTAACAAACCCCAGCTCTCCATCATTGTAAATATATTTACCGATTAACTATTTTAGTAGTCTCTTTTTGTTGGAATTCCTAACGCTACCTGTCTATGACTTGTTCTTGTGACAGGCAGGTTTAATTCTCACTCTTTATTCCAGCTCTCAGACCAGAATAGATGGCCAGTGATGGAAACCGTGGAAAGGCAGTCAAAGGCACTCAGTGACTCATTGTTATAATAATAATAATCCTTGCATTTGATATAGCGCTTTTCACATCTTATCGACATCCCAAAGTGCTTCACAGAATATACTGTAAAGTGAATTGACTGTATATTTGTGGGCAAATCACAGCAGCCAATTGTGCACAGCAGTGCCCACACACAGTCATGGATTGAAATAACCAATATATTACAGACTTTTTTTGGAGGGATTATTATTAGAGTAGAGTAAGGAAATTTTAAGGAAATGTTTCAAGGTTTCGCCCTGACCTGCCTGGATTCGAACACAGGTCTCCCGCTTGTAAGGCGAGTGCTCTAACCACTAAGCTACAGGACTCCACGGATAGAGGTTATACCAATCTCTGCATATGTGTGTGCCTATTTGTGCATGTGTGCATGCGCCGAGCGTACGAGGGTATGTGTGTGTGTGAGACACAGCCTGGCTCAATGTGTATGTGTGTCAGCCTGGCTCAATATATGTGTGATGTGTGTTTGTCCATGCATGTACCTATACTTGCATGTGTGAGGGGGGGCAGGTATGAGGGTTTGGATGGGGGCGGGTGTGAATGCTTGTCCGCCATGCAAATGTTTGGCTATATACGAACATTACATTAATATAATTGTTTGTTGCACATGTCAGTTTGCCTGACTGGTTATTTCGCTACACTCTCATAATTCCTTTTCAGCAATGTTGATATGCCACCAAACTGTAAATGAAGCCCTCTGGGCACAATGGGGAATTTTTTCACATGTTACATTCTAAGCTGTGAGGCCAAATCAGTGACACGTTTCAATAATTTCTGATAAAATATTCTGCAGAGACAGATAGCGGCCAACAAACATCGTAAACCTAATCACTTCCCAACAGGACACCATTCCTCCCAAAATAAATCTCAGTCGTACTTAATAAAGTGTAGCGGACAACTGTGCTTAGTCAATGATTAAACGGAGCATTCATTGAATGAAGTCCCCAATACTCAAGCGATTATTATTGCTTGAGAGGGAACAATGGAGCTCCTGTGGCTTAGTGGTTAGAGGACTTGTCTCGCAAGCTGGGGAGTCCAAGCTGGGGAGACCTGTGTTCGAATCCAGGCAGGTCAGGGCGAAACCTTGGGCAAGTTTTCTTACTCAACACACACGCCTAATAATCCCTAAAACAAAAAACAACCACAATAATAAAATTGGTCATTTCAATCCATGACTGTTTATGGGACACTGCTGTGCGCAATTGGCTCCCGCATTTCGCCCACAAATATACAGTCAATTCACTTTACAGTATATTCTGTGAAGCGCTTTGAGATGTCTAGAAGACGTGCAAAATGCTATATCAAACGCAAGGATTATTATTATCCTGTCTTTGCAACCTGAAGGTGTGAATTCAATGGCCAACTTCTCTGTGCGCAAGAAGTCATTGGTAAACCTACATTTAATAATTCTTGAAATCTATTCTATTGTCCACCCACTTCCGACTTTTAGCCACTGCTGATCTTCATTACATTCTCAACTTTTCTGAAAGATGATTTTCAAACTTTAAGGAATCCAGTAATTATTAGTTTTTTTTATTCGCCCTTAGCTTAATTTGGAGAGGTGCATCAGAAATTCTCAGCAACAAATTGAAATATTATTCCAAATGGCGCAGTTGTGCTTGTTAATTGTAAGGAAAACAACTTTTTAATTAATGAAATGAGCACAGTTCATTAATAATTCATGGCTATGATTGTACAGACAGCGTTTAGTATTTCAATCAGTATGAGGGGGGTTACTGCAGTACTGTCCGAAGGTGGCCATATTTTAGCAAATGAACAACAACAAAATTATATTAATACAGTGCCTTTCACGTCCAAGGCAATGGACAGACAGTATTTCAGACCTGAGTAGGGATCTGGGAAGGTGGAGGGCAGTGGGGGCCACGGTCGAAGAGGTGGGTCTTTTGAAGGAGGTGAGGGATGGAGTGAGACAGAGGGAACTGAAATCAAGTGTATGGCATCCAAAGCCCAGAAATGGAATGAAATAGAAAATAGACTTCAATGTTAAAGAGCAGCAAGCTGTGCAGCACCTTTATTATGATGATTGATAATAGAAATCTTTGCATTTGATATAGCGCCTTATCATGTCTTCGGGAAAGTCTCAAAGCGCTTCACAGAATAAAGTGAATTGACTATATTTTATGGATGACATACACAACCAATTGTGCCCAGCAGCGTCCCACAAACAGTTGTGGATTTTGTGATCAAAATATTTTCCAAAAAAAATTTGGGAGGGATTATTTCCCCCAGAAAAGTGATCCGTCAATCGGCTAACTACTGACTTCCTACTTACTGCTCAGTAAATAGAGACGTGTGGAGTGAAGAAACTTGCCCAAGGTTTTGTCCTGCGTGGGAATCGAACCCAGGTTCTCTCGCTTGTGGGGCGAGCGCTCCAACCACCTATCTGCAGGACTGCACCACCTTTCACGTTGTATATCTGAAACGCTTTGATCTGGTACCCTACATGAAAAGTGCTACCTATGTAAGTGTTTGTTATTGTTCTACAAGTCTCTGAGCTATTTTCTGTCTCATTCTACTTCTGGGCTGTGGATGCTATCGCGAGTATTGGTGACCTTGGAGGTAATACGAGGTTGACATATCATAGAGTTTTCCAGCATGAAAGGAGGCCATTTGGCACATCGAGTCTGTGCCGGCTCTTTGAAAAGAGCTATTCAAAGTCAATCCCACTACCCGGCTCTTTCTCTCTCTCTCTCTCTCTCTCTCTCTCTCTCTCTCTCTCTCTCTCCCAATAGAATTACGTCAGGTGAATAGGAATCGAAATCGCTCGATCCTCACCCTCAGGGATGAAGGACTTCCCTAAAACATGGCAAGTTAATGATAACTGCAGTCGATGGTTGAATAACTGCAGAGAGCGAGGCCAGTGTAATATTTGTGTTAATAGAATTCTGTTGGCCTCCCTGGGGGATTTACAGACAAGTTTGGTTGAGCTTTTGAGAAAATAAATGTTTTACGCTGCCAACTTTGTCAACGCCTTGGGAGTATTGGTATAGATGATTGTACATTGAATGTAATAATTTTTTAGGGTTTTTGAACCCTCCCTCCCAAAACAATTGGTCACTTCAATCCACGACTTTGTGGGGATGCTGCTGTGCGCAATTGGCTGCTGCATTTCATCTACATATATACAGTCTATTCATTTATAGTATATTCTGTGAAGTGCTTTGAGACGTCTAGAAGACATGAAAAGCGTTATATCAAATGCAAGGATTATTATTATTATTGACCTTGTGGTTTACTTTTTTTTAACATAACTAGCGTTAATCCTTAACCAGCTGATTCAAACCCCAGTTTACTCTTAAGTGAGGTGATTGTGTGGTAGTCTGAGAGTAAAATTGATGAGGAAAGAATATTGAGCCTGAACTGCTCCGTCTCAGTAATTTGCTTTGATGACGTCTTGGCATTTTGCCAGTGAGGGCTGTACAGCCAATAAATGGTTCTTTTGAGAACACACACTCTTTCTCCCTCTCTCTTCCTGAACTGATCACATTTTCCTGAAGCTCTCCACCTTGAAGTCCTCAGTGCTGAAATATGTCGACATTTACTAATTGTAAACAGATGAAAACTAACAAAGCAGGAAGGACATGATGGACTTGGAATTTGTTCCCAGCTGACATTAGCTTGGAAACATGAATTGATCTGTTGAAATGCAAGCGCTGTATTACATTTTGCTAGGAGTCCGGTTGCTAAAAGGAGCCTTATGAATCCTGTAGAAGTGATGTGTGTCTTACTATGTTTATTGAAAAAAAAGTAGAAAATATAATTATGAGTGCAATCGTCCAGGGAAGGCTTGTAAATGTATCTTAAGGTAAACGTAAAAATTATGCGAGTTTCTTGGTGGTTTGAAGATTGACACCTGTCGGGGGGGGGGGGGGGGGGGGGGATCAGTATAAATCTCTAATTTAGCATTGCCACAAGCCAGTTAGTGAAGTTGGCCCAATGGACAGGCATATGAAATAGTGTATAAATTGTCTGGTTTAGAAGTGAGTTCAAGCCTCTTTAAGTGAATGGAAACTAGCTTTGGGAAAAGGACAGAAGATTCACAAGGATAATATATTATCCAAGTACTGTACGTAGTAAAACCCAAATATTTAAATCTTTCCCATTTTTCTCTTCCCTTCCCAGAAGAAAACCAAAACAAAACTGTACAGTTTTATTGAAGGCCAGGGTTCAACACTGATCGAGCAGAATAACAATTTCAATGTGTTGTCATTAAGGCAATTTTACATTGCATTATTTTTTGCTGAAGCAGTTTCATTGTAAATTACAACCTCAGCGCAGTAGGTTAATAACAAAATAATAATCCTTGCATTTTGATATACCGCTTTTCACATTTTCTAGACGTCTCAAAGCGCTTCAAGAATATACAGTAAAGTGAATTGACTGTATATTTGTGGGTGAAACGCGGCAGCCAATTACGCACAGTAGAGTCCCACAAACAGTCGTGGATTGAAATGCTTAAGAGTTCAAACCTCTGTACGGCCGAGCACTCTGGAGTCCCCTGTGACCTATTCCACAAGTGCAAACCTATAATTAGTTTTGAACAGACTGGCTGCAGACAGTGTTTAACCTATATTTTTATTGGCACAGTCACATTTTGTTTTATGCTGTTCGAACTTCACATCTGTGTGACCTGTTGCAAACAAAATGTGCGTACGCTCCCTCCCTCCCTCCCTCCCTCCCTCCCTCCCTCCCTCCCTCCCTCCCTCCCTCCCTCCCTCCCTCCCTCCCTCCCTCCCTCCCTCCCTCCCTCCCTCCCTCCCTCCCTCCCTCCCTCCCTCCCTCCCTCCCTCCCTCCCTCCCTCCCTCCCTCCCTCCCTCCCTCCCTCCCTCCCTCCCACCCACCAAAATAAATGCAGCTTGGTTGCAATGCTTGGCCAAATCCAAATATTTCTTTCAAATTTTTCAAGACTGTGGAAGAAGGAACTTCGGAAGGTAGCCCAACAGCTGCTGAAACTGGGGGCTAAGCCAACATTATCCACTCCCATCAATGACTGCAGTGCATTGAGCAACTTAAGGGCGGCCGAGCTCTGCCCATGACCCCAGGGAACAGCTGATCCTATTGTGTGTATCGCCATCCATTCCGTGTGCTTTAGCAAGACCGTGATCGATGTTGTATAAGTGTAGCTGGTTTCTGAAGCTCAGAAAAGCAAAGAGGCTCCACACGTATAAACAAGAGTTTGTGTTTTGTTGGATGTGAATTGCAGGTAGTTTTCCCGGGAAGTAATGTTTCAATTCTGATTTAAGAATTGATCTGCAGACATTTTAACGCTTATTATTATACAAAATGTGCAGTTTTATTTGCTGCAGAATTGAATAATAATGCCCATGTTCCAGTGGGGGTTTTCCTTTGAAGGAAGCGATGAGGGGGAAGGTGTTATTTTACTCTGTGCAATTAGACAATTACTCATTGTCTGATTTCGTGAAATGATAAACGGTGTTTTTTGATGGGGGAAAAATGCTGCGATTGTGCATTTTCCAGACAATATCTCAAGCTGTTGGAAGAATACTGCAAACTGAGATACAAAGGCAACCACTCTTCATCAAAATTACTTTACAGTAGGGAACAGCGATATGGGAATTTTCCGGATATGGATATATCGGTTGGCTCATATCGAGATATACCGAAATATCGATATTTTTAGTTTTTTCGTACTGCGCATGCGTGCGCATCGCAGTGCGCGCGCATTCTGGGCGCGCGCGCATTCGGGGCCTATCTTCTCAGGAGGTAAATATCTTTCTCTCTCTGTGTCTCTCACTCTCTCCATCTCTGTGTTTTTCTGTCTGTGTCTCTCTATGTCTCTCTCCCTCTCTCACATCCCCCCCATCTCTATCTACCTGTATATTATCACATCCATCCCGTCTCTCCCCCCTTCCCCCCCCCCGCCGTCCCTCTCTCGCACCCCCCACCCCCGTCGTCTCTCTCCCCCACCACCCCCCCAGCCGTCTCTTTCTCCCTCCCCCCCCCCCCCGCCGTCTCTCTCTCCCTCCCACCCCAGCCGTCTCTCTCTCCCTCCCACCCCAGCCGTCTCTCTCCCCCTCCCCCCAGCCGTCTCTCTCCCCCTCTCCTCCCCCCCCCCCCCGCCGTCTCTCTCTCCCTCCCCCCCCCCCCCAGCCGTCTCTCTCCCCCTCCCCCCAGCCGTCTCTCTCCCCCTCTCCTCCCCCCCCCCCCCCCCCGCCGTCTCTCTCTCCCTCCCCCCAGCCGTCTCTCCCCCTCTCCTCCCCCCCCCCCCAGCCGTCTCTCTCCCCCTCTCCTCCTCCCCCCAGCCGTCTCTCTCCCCCTCTCCTCCCCCCCCCAGCTGTCTCTCCCCCTCTCCTCCCCCCCCCCCCAGCCGTCTCTCTCCCCCTCTCTCCCCCCCAGCCGTCTCTCTCCCCCTCTCCCCCCCCCAGCCGTCTCTCTCCCCCTCTCCACCCCCCAGCCGTCTATCTCCCCCTCCCCCCAGCCGTCTCTCTCCCCCTCACCCACCCCCCAGCCGTCTCTCTCCCCCTCACCCCCCCCCCCACCCACAGCCGTCTCTCTCCCCCCACCCCTTGCATGCCTGTATATTGTATTCGAGGACTATGAATACAAGATGGCGGCTTTGCACCTCGGTCTGTGCATTGTGTATAGAGATGAGCATTCTGGGTCTTGTAGTTGATTGTGCTCGCATCCCGATTTTTTATCTCGATATATCGTTTTTCGATATATCGATATTTTTAAATGTCTATATCGGCATATCGATATGAAAATCATATCGGTTTTTAGCGATATACCGATATATCGCCGTTCCCTACTTTACAGCATATATAATTGTATGATAAAACTTGGGACATAGACAATCTAGAATTCCTGCGTAACGTACAATTCTCGAAACAACTCAAAAGAGCTCACGGTGAATTACTTTGTGGTGCAGTGACTGTTAATTAGATCAGCCACGACCTTAAAGAATGGCTGAACAGGTTTGCGGGGCTGAATAGCTTACTCCTGTTCCTGCGTAGGCAAACATGGCAGCTAATCTGTGCAGGCAACGTTTCATGTACTGCAATGGAGCTAAATAGCAAAATTAATAATAATAATCCTTGCATTTGACATAGAGCTTTTCATATCTTATCAACGTCTCAAAGTGCTTCACAGAATATACTATAAAGTGAATTGACTTTTTGCGTGTGAGCGAAATGCGCACAGCAGCATCCCACAAACAGTCATGGATTGAAATAACCAATATAGTATAGACTTTTTTTGGAGGGATTATTATTAGAATAGAGTAAGGAAATTTGGCCAAGGTTTCTCCCTGACCTGCCTGGATTTGAAACACAGGTCTCACACTTGTAAGGCGAGTGCTCTAACCACTGAGCTACAGAACTCCACATATAGAAGGGAACAGAATGTGCAGGGAGTCAGTGTGGAGTAACAATGGATGGACTGGTTGGGTTAGATGATCTGTTTCTGTGCAAATCATTCTATGGCTATCATTGTGTATCAGCCATTAGCTTGGTGGTGGGCAGTGGGGAGTGGGGAAGAGAAGCTTAGCTCATTTAGTGGCATCAGGTTCCGCAACCCCATTACCTCCACCCTCACCCGGCTCCACTGGCTCCCCATTAGATAATAATAATCCTTGAATTTGATGTAGCGCCTTATCACATCTTCTAGATGTCTCAAAGCACTTCACAGAATAATAATAATAATCCTTGCATTTGATATAGCGCTTTTCACATCTTATCGACGTCCCAAAGCGCTTCAAAGAATATACTGTAAAGTTAATTGACTATATATATTTGTGAGCGAATCGCGGCAGCCAATTGCGCACAGCAGTGTCCCACAAACAGTCGTGGATTGAAATGACCAATTTTATTATTGTGGTTTTTTTGAGGGGGAGGGAGTATTATTATTAGGCGTGTGGAGTAAGGACACTTGCCAAGGATTTGCCCTGACCTGCCTGGGAGAACACAGGTCTCCCCAGCTTGGTCTCCCCAGCTTGCAAGACAAGTGCTCTAACCACTAAGCCACAGGAGCTCCACGAATATACTGTAAGGTGAATTGATTGTATATTTGTGGGTGAAACGCGGCAGCCAATTGCGCACAACTGTGTCCCACAAACAGTCGTGGATTGAAATGACCAATTTTGTTTTGTGGGGGAGGGATAAGTATTCCTCAAAGAATCTAATTCAAGATCCTCGTCCTTACTTTCAAGGCCTTGATCCCTCCTACCTCGCTGACCTAAATTCCATCCCACAATCCCTTCACCTCGCTCCCTCCATTGCCTCCTTCATGACTGGTCTGAAGACCCCCCTGTTCGACCGTGCCTTCTGCCGCCCTCCTATCTCTCTGCCCTCCCTCATCCCAACTCTGCCCCCATCCCCCACCTCCCGTGTGCTTGAGTCCTGACCCCTGACTGTCCAGTGCCTTGGGACGTCCTCCCGACGTGAAAGGGTCACTTTTTCATTCAGAAACAGGATTTCCAGTTAATTTAACCAGTTCATCTGATTGCTTTTGGGGGACAATACTGGTGCAGGTTGGGTGCCACAAACGCACACAGACACACACAGACACAGACACACACACACACACACCACACACACACACACATAAATATTAGTTGTTGTACAGACTGGTATTCGTTCATTCTCCCTTTCCATCCTGAACTTCATATTTCAGAGAGCACTAACTACTATTGAATCCAGGGTGTCAGGTCTGATGACTTCCCCTCTGTTCAGAACATTGCAGCCAAATTTAAATTGGGAATGGTGCCAGGGCTAGATTATTGCGTACACTGGAAAAAAAGATAATAAGGCTTAATTGATTTTATATTATAAAAGCAAGCGTGTCCTATTACTGTGGTAACAGGTTAAATTGACTTTGTTTAAAATGGTACTATACACTGATCTTGACATTCCTGTGTATATTAGGTCATGGATTTTCACAAGTGGGGAAAATCAATGGCTTCATTGTACACTGAAAAGTGGTGTAAAACTTCAATACCTCAGCCTGGGAGTAAAATTGTAGATTAATTATCATTACTTTTGGTGCATTTCACCAAGTGGGATACGTTGCCATTTTTTTTAAAAAAGAGACTCTTGAGTGTGTTTCTTTTAGTCAAAATCAACGGGCTTACAGCAGAGAATGATTTCCTCACCAAAAAAATCATCTGGTTTCAATTCTGGGCTTTGTTTTCTAATTTGGAGAGAAAATAATTGCCCAGATTAAAACTCTGGAACAAAAAAAACAAAATGCACCCTTGAGAAGCCTGAGAGGTCTTGAGGTTCTTATTCTTAATACCATTAGATTCAGGCTCAAGATTGTGGGCAATTTTGGAAATTTCTTAAAGAAGGTCTTAGTTTCAAAAGCTGTTTACTGCAGTTCTTGAAAAGAATTTAGCATTTTCCAGCTGGATGCCTGGCTCATTTGATAGCTTGCTCTATCCTCTGAGTAGGAAAGTTGTGGGTCCCAAGCCTTACTTGGGAACTTAGAAGTTCCGTAGTCTCTAAGCTAACAGTGCAATGCAGTGTCGGTGATTGTCATGATTTAGATGGGACGTTAACCCGAAGCCTATCTGCCTGTTCGGGTGGACGTTAAAAGCCCGAGGCACCATTTGAAGAGAGAAACAATCATCTCTCCAACTGGTTGAAAGTCTTGCCGATTAACCTACGACAACCACGGGGATCACTGCAAAGGGGGAAGAGCTTGAGTTTGTTAATGAAAAGCAAGGTCAAAGATATAGGTTTTTAAGACGGTTTTTAAGAAATAACAACAACATTACATTTATAGAGCACCTTTCACGTCGGGAGGACATCCCAAGGCGCTGAACAGTCAAAGGTTGGGACCCAAGAAAGGGGGAGGGGCAGGGTAGGGGGGAGGGGAGGGAGAGAGTTGGGAGGGGAGGGAGAGAGTTTGGAGGGCGGCAGAAGACACGTTTGAAAAGGAAGGTCTTGAGACCGGCCTTGAAGGAGGCAAGGGCGGGAGCAAGGCGAAGGGACTGTGGTTTGGAGTTCCAGAGTGTGGGGACAGGGAGGCTGAAAGCCCGGCCATCGATGGTAGGGTGGGTCGGGTGGGGGACATGGAGCAGACCAGAGCCCGCTGAATGGAGGGGGCGGACAGGTTGGTAGGGACCCCCTATGAAAGGGAGAGAAGGCATTTTGTGAGAGACTTAGAGAGAGCCCAGCCATCAAAGCAAGGAGCGACCAATAAACTGGAATTGGAACAACGGAGAATAGGGGAGGAGAATGGTGCTGAAACAGCCAGTGAAGCCTAGCAAGTTGGGTGTATTGGGTGTGTATCGCCTGGTGTAAGAGTAGGTATTGGCCTTGGAATTGTGCCCTCTTGCTAGATGTTTGCCTTCCTTTTTTTTAAAGCAAGAAAGGGCGTCTGAGAAAGCAGATGCTGTTTTAATGAAATTTAAAAAAAAACTTAGCTAAGGTGAGTTTCCTTTGGTTTTAAAGTCCAGTCTTGGAATATGAGAAGTAAAACATTTAGTCTTTTCTGCTAAAGCCTAGACCTGCTATAAACCGTAATAGTTTTGAACGCCTTTAACTTAAAAAAAAATCAATTGCTGCTTGGCCAGATGTGTCCTAGAAATCTGGTATCACCTAATAATAATAATAATCCTTGCATTTGAGATAGCGCCTTATCATGTCTTCTACACGTCTCAAGATGCTTCACAGAATATAAAGTGAATTGACTGTGTATTTCTGGCTGAAACACGGCTGCCAATTGCCAATTGCTAAGAGAAGCTTAGCTCAGTTAGTAGTACCAGGCTCAGTGACCCCCATCACCACTACCCTCACCTGGCTCCACTGGCTCCCTTTTATATAATAATCTTTGCATTTGATACAACGCCTTATCACGTCTTCTAGACGCCTCAAAGCGCTTCACAGAATATACTGTAAGGTGAAGTGACTGGAAACTTGCAGGCGAAACACAGCAGCCAATTGTGCACAGCTGTTTTACAGAATATATTGTAAAGTGAATTGACTATATTTTGTGGGGAAATGTGGCAGACAATTGAGCACAGCAGTATTCCACAAACAGTCGTGGATTTAAATGACCAATTTATTTTATTTAAAAAATAATAATATAACCAATTTTTTTTAAGGGATTATTATTAGGTGATTGAAATTACCAATTTATTTTTATAATAATAATGATTAATTTTTTTTGAGGGATTATTATTAGGCGCGTGGAGTAAGGAAACTTGCCCAAGATTTCAATATCTGCCTGAAATTGAATCCAGGTCTCTCACTTGTGAGGCCAGTGCTTTAAACATTGTGCCTCAGGATTCCACAATATCAATATTGTTCACACAATCAAGAAGTAATGTTAGCCCATTGGAACAAACAAATTCAACACTTCAAAACAAAACAAGCTGTTTGCCGCACAAACTGCAGATATGTTTAGATAGTATTTGCCCACAGAAGCTTTCGGTCGGACACCATGGTGTTATATTAAAACAAAATCCTTTGGTAATGTGCCAAAACAGTATTCTGATCATTGGCCCCCTTTTGGATTTATATAACGTCCTTACTCCACGCCAGACGGCGTCTCAGAGTGCTTCACAATAACGGATCCTGGGGCCGAGCCAGTGGGAGGGAAAAAAAGGTGACCAAAAGAAAGGTCTTTAGTCGTGACCTGAAAATGGGAAAACACAGGGCGAGGCAAAGGGAGTAAGGGAGGGAGTTCCAGAGCCTCAGGGTGTAGTGTCTGAAGGCACGGCCGCCGACGGTGGAATGGAGGAATCGGGTGTCGAGGAGGCCAGACTCGGTAGAGCGAAGACAAGGTATATATATTATATATACGTATATATCTACATAAAATAGAAAACTCCCAAAGGATTTTGTAAATAGAGAATCCCGGATGTGCCCCTCGACCGTTCGTTGTTCTCGCTTCATGCAAGTTGGAACTAAGATTGTTGCTGGGACAGATTTCTTGAAGTTCGACCTGTATCTGGAGTTTTCTATTTATGACCTTCATTTGAGAACGTTGCAATTTGGAAATCTGCGCATTTTGAGCGGTGAACCTACTGTAGCCACAAGTGGTGGTCTGTTTAGCCCGCATGATGACTATAATCCTTCCATTTGATATATTGCGCCTTCCTTATGCTGAGGTTTATCTCAAAGTGCTTCACAGGATTTACTGCGTGTGTCTAGTGAAGATGAGCTCTATTCTATGCAACACATAGTGGTGTGTCTTATATAGGGTTGGCGTGCAAAACTTCAAAACATCTGAGATTAAATGGTCAATAAACTATGTGAATCACAGGCTGTGGATTTGGTCCAAAAGAAATTGATTTAGTGCAGGCCTCAAACCTAAGGTATTTTCAGTCTTACATGGCAGCTTGCCAGTTCCTCCTACACTTGGACCAATTTGTGAAGTTACGGGTAACAGAAATTCCTCCTCTCTTCATGAAGCATTTTACAGGGTGGAGGATTTAGCAAATTCTTAAAAGTGCAGCCTTAATTTCAAAGCTGGATTCCTGCTAAGTTATTTTAAGACCCACCGAAAATCGACTTTGAAGACTGGATTCAGGCAATTTCTGCAAGTTTGAAATAATAAATAAAAAGAATAATCCTTGCATTCGATATAGCGCTTTTCATGTCTTCGAGATGTCTCAAGCGCTTCACAGAATATACTGTAAAGTGAATTGTCTGTATATTTGTGGGCGAAACGCGGCAGCCAATTGCACACAGCAGCGTCCCCACAAACAGTCGTGGAATGCTATTTAAATAGAGTAACCTCATGCAAAGCTCCCAATCATCACCCACACCAAACTGTATCCATCACCAGTTCTTCCCAGGCTCCACTGGCTCTCTGTCTCCAAATGGAATGATTTCAGATCCTCTTCCTCACCTACAGTGTGGAATCCTGTAGCTCAGTAATTAGAGCACTCGCCTTACAAACGATAAAACTGAGTTCGATTCCAAGCAGGGCAAAACCTTGGGCAAGTTTATTATTATTATTATTACACATCCATCTTGCTGATGGATTACTGAGTTTATCCAGTCGATAAACTCAGTCTCACCTAGCCCACCACTTGGTGGCCAGGTTTTCCAATTCAATCCACAAACCCCTGGAACTCCCTTCTTCAACCCCTCGTCTGACTCCCGCTTGGCATATATTGTATATGAAGAGCGTTGTATAAATGCAAGTTGTGGTTGTATATCTGGATCCAGGTGCAATTTCTCTCTTGTTATATCTTAATATGCCCAAATTCAGTTTGCTCAGATTATTTATGTTAAGAACCTGTTGATGTAATGTGAATATTAATAGTTTTCCCATCCATAGGTGACAGCCAGATAAAATAAGGTAAAAACAAGCACAGGGTGGGTAGATTAACATAATACAATCAGTGGGCAGGTTGGTAGGGTATTAGGAGGTGTCAGAGGTAGGGTGGGGCGATGCCATTGAGGGCTTTGAAGGTGAGGACCAAGATCTTGAATTGAATTACTCCTTGCATTTGATATAGGGCCTTGTCACATCATTGAGATGTCTCAAAGTGCTTGAGACAGGATATACTGTAAAGTGAGGCGACTGTATAGTTTATGAGTGAACGGGTTAGCAACAGGACAGTGAAGTCCCTCAAACAGCTATGAAGTAAAAGACTAATTTTATTTGGCCAGGACAAAAATTCCCTTTTCGTTTTGAATATTACGACGGAATCTTTTACAATCCAAAACGCAAAATACAGCAGGTGCCAGAAATCTGAAACAAAAACAGAAATGGCTGGGAACACTCAGCAGTTCAGGCAGCGTCTATGGGGAGAGGAAAAATGAAAGTTTTAAATGCTGCCTGACCTGCTGAGTGTTCCCAGTGATTTCTGTTTTTGTTTCTTTCACAATCCATCTGGACAGGCACACGGGATCTCAGTTTAATATCTCATACAAAGGGTGGAGCATTGCGAGTGCCAGCATATATATATATGCTGTTGCAAATCCTCAGTGTGGGACGCTAACCCACAACCTTCTGACTCAGTCAAGATTGCTACCAACTGAGTGATGCGTACACACACACATTTTAGTTGACCTCTTCAGCTTGCTACCATAAAACCGTATTACAGTGATCAATTACTGAAGTCTGGTCACGCTGTTAAATACATTGGGTCATTCACTTTGCGGCAGTTTTTGGTAGTTACGGCGTCAAATTAGCTGCTGTGTTTGCCTACGTATACGCAGCCACTAAACTGGTTTATAATTAACCGTAAAGCGCTTAGAGATGTTTTAATGGCTGCTATATCAAGTGCAAGGATGACATTATTATTTCTCTGTTGGTTCTGTTTTGGGGTTTAGGACTGCAGAAAGGTGGATTTAGCAATCCCTCCTACCTCCTAGTTGGAAACCCCCCTGCAAATATAGACTGCAAATATACAAACTGACTTTGAAATGTACAGTTCTACACCTCAGATTTGAGCCCTGCACTAAATCAATTCATTTTATTATAATAATAATAATCCTTACATTTGATACAGTGCTT